>CAJQZJ010031994.1:1179249-1217006 GCA_907164525.1 Lophiomys imhausi | reverse complement strand
ACCCATCACATGTATAGTAATGCCATAATGAACCCATCACATGTATAATAATGCCATAATGAACCCATTATTTTTTTACAGCATACGCTGATCAAAATGTTACATTTTTTCTTTATTTAAAAACTGTTTCATACAGTATATTTTGATCATATAGTTTATCCTCACTTAGCAGCTTCCAGCTCCTCTTCACTTCCCAACTCACTCAATTACATGTTCTCTCTCAAAAGCAAAAGAAAGAAAATTAAAAAATAAAAATTAAAAAATTAAAAAACTAAAAAAGAAAAAAAAGGCATAAGAAGCACAGAGTCCCTTTTTATGTTGGCCAACAAGTCCTGTGCAATGGAATGTGACACTCCATTGGAGAAAATGTTTTTTCCTTTCCCAACAAATATTAGTTGTAAATAGCTTCTTGGTGAGAGATGGGATTTTGTATTCATTTCCTTCTCCATATTTGGATTTTTGTCTGGTTTGAACCTATGCAGATTTTGTGTGTGCTCTCACTGTCCTTGTGAGTTCATATGTATATAGGTCCTGGAAGATGCTGTTTCCTTGGAGTCTTCCACTACCTCTGACTCCTACAGTCATTATGCTTCTTCTCCCTCATAGACCCCTGAGCCTTCAGGGGGAGGGCCTTGTTAAAGATGTCCATTTTTGGGTGAGTGCTCCAAAGTGTCTCCCTCTCTGCACACTGTCCACTTATGGCTCTGTTCTAACTCCTTTTTACTGCAAGAGTAAACTTCTCTGTTGAGGGTTGAACAGTGATCTGATCTATGGGTATGGCAATGTGTCTAGGAGTCATTTTATTTCTACATTCCTTTAGCAGAAAAATAGTAGTAAATTTTCCCCAATGGCCTATGACTCTTGGCTACTTTAGTAGTGTCAGGTATCATCTCACGGAGATAATCTTAAATCCAACCAAAGAGTAGTTGGTTACTGTCATAAAATCGTACCACTGTTGTACTAGGATATCTTCTAATCAGGTTGTTGTTGTAGGTCTCAGGATTTGTAACTGGTGATATTCATGATTTCCTTTCTCTGGTAGCGTGCAAAGTACCTTCCGGCACTATGAGTGCTCATCAGTAGAGGTGAAGCTCTAGTTGGGAACCAGCTTGAATCTCTGTGTTTGATTACATAAGTAAATTGTATCTTCAAGTAATAGGATCTTACCATGTTTTTGTAGAGAGTAGCCATTAGCCTTGACAATAATGTGCAATGTTTGGGAGGTGGGCTGGTTATAGGCCGATGACTCAACAAGATGTAACCCATTCCTGGCACTGGAGGTTTTAGTAGTTGGCTTATGATAATCTACTTGAGGCATTGTCTCCCCCATTATACAGTGACTCCTTTTAAGTTTCTTTAATTATATGTATATATTTTAGGAAGCTTATAAAGCAGCAGTTTTTTCCTATAGTTTTTCAAAATGTTGTGTTAGTTGTCCCTCTAAAATTCCCTCTCATCCCCTCCCCATTTAATATTCTTGGTGAATTTCCCCTTTATCTTTATAACCTGTATTCTAGTGCTCATTTCTTGGGAGATCCCTTCATTCCCTCATCCCCTACTAGGTATCTAACCTCTGTGTTTATTTGGATTGAATCACATGTATAGAAAGCTTAAAAGCTAACAGCCACATAAGAGAAAACTTATAATATTGGTTTATTGGGGTCTGGGTTACTTCATTTAGGATTATTTCTTGTTTCATCCATTTACTTGAAAATTTCATTGTTGTTAACATCTGAATAATGTCACATTGTAAAGATACCACATTTTCACTGTCATTATCAGTTGACAGACATCTAGACTGTTTCCAATTTCTGGCTATTGTGAATAGAAGAGCCATGAACATGGATGATCAAGTATCTCTTTAGTGAGATATAATCCTTCATGTATATAAATAGGAGTAGTATAGGTGGACTTTGAGGTATGTTGATTTTCAGCTTTTGGAGTAACCTCCGTCCTTATTTCCATATGACTTTACAGGTTTGCATAACCACCAACAATGGATGAGTGTTCCACTTTCTCCACATCCATGCCAGCATGTGCTGTCAACTGTTTTATTGATCTTGGCCATTGTGACTGGAGTTAAGAATAAATCTCAAAATAGTTTTAATTTGCATTTTTCTGCTGGTTAAGGATGTTGAACTGTTAAAAGTATTTCTTAGCCATTTGTATTCATCTTTTGAGATTTTTTTTTTTTGTGTGTGTGTGTGTTTTGTTTTTTGAGACAGGGTTTTTCTGTGTACCAAGCCTTGGCTGTCCTGGACTTGCTTTGTAGACCAGGCTGGTCTCGAACTCACAGAGATCTGTCTCCCGAGTGCTGTGTTAAAGGCATGCACCACCATGCCCGGCTCTTTTGGAACTTTTTATAGTTGTATACCCCACTTTAAAAATTATGCTAATTAAGCTGGGTGGTGGTGGCACATGCCTTTAATCCCAGCACTTGGGAGGCAGAGGCAGGTGGATCTCTGTGAGTTCAAGGCCAGCCTGGTCTACAAAGTGAGTCCAGTACAGCCAGAGCCGTTATACAGAGAAACCCTGTCTCAAAAAACCAAAAAAAAAAATAATAATGCTAATTTGTTTTCTTAATGTTTAGGGTTTTTTTATTTTCTTAATGTATTCTAGAAATGAACCCTCTATCAGATGTATAACTGATAAAGATTTCTTTTCCCCATCATGTTGACTGCTGCTGTGGCCAAATTATGATATCCTTTGCCAAACAGAAGCTTTTCAACTTCATGAGAATTTATTTATTAATTGTTGATCTTTGTCTTAGTTATTGTTCTATTGATGTGATGAAGCACCATGACCTTATAAAAGAAAGCATTTAGTTTGGGACTGACTTGATTACAGTTTCAAAGGAATTGTCCATTTCTGTTATGGTAGGGAGCATGGCAGCCAGCAGGCAAGAATGGTGTTGGAGCAGTAGTTGAGAGCTTACTTCCTGATCTGAAAGACCCGGGGGAAGGGAAGTCCCTCTCCCGACACTCGGGATATCATGGCCACCCAAAAACTTGCAAGAGACCTTCTTGATGCAATTGCAAGAGGTTTATTTCCGGGATCAGTGCACTGAGGGCGCAACTCGTATCCCACACAGGGGTACAGGAGTTCACGACCCCCAGTTACCTGAGGGCGAAGGTTTTATAGGGGAGCACCACAGATTAAGGGGGTGGGGGAAATCACAAGTGGAAAGTACCAACTCATTCTTTAGTTAATTAGCAGGAAACACACCCTATACTAATTGTTCTCAGGAAGAATCTGATCTTATTTCACCATCTACTTTGTGGTCAGCCAGTTCCTGGAACCCGGGGCCCAAGATAGTCATCTGTTTTATATTTTTGGTTGTGAGCCTAGCCTTTAACAGCTGAGCCATCTCTCCAGCCCGTCATCTGTTTTATGATTAACTAGTTCCTGGAACCTGGGGCTCATGATTCAACTGATCTTTATTCCTGATTCCATCCTTTAATGGTCAGCTAAGTTCCTGGAACCTTGCTGGCCTGGCCTGCTAAGGGGTCTTTTAAAATTTTTCATTCCTTTCAATCCATAGGTTGTAGACAGAGAGAAAATAAGATTGGACCTAGCATGGGCTTTCGAAATCTCAAAGCCCAGACCCTAGTGACATACTTCCTCCAGCAAGGTCATAACTCCTAATCCTTTCTAAAGTTCACCAGCTGAGAACAAAACATTCAAATAGATGAGCCTTTGAGGGCCATTCTCATTTAAACTACCACAGGCTCAGTCTCTTTTGGTGTCCTGTTTAGAAAGTCTTTTTCTGTGACAAGCCCTTTTTGCTCTTTGTTTTTTTTTTTTTTTGGGGGGGGGAGACATTTTTATATCTGTTTTAATTGTTTAATCTCAATCTTTGGTAGGTTGTATATATCAAAAATGTAATTTCCTTTGGGTTCTCTGGTATTATTTTTTTTCTGGTTCCATGTATTTGTTGTTTTGTATTCTTCTTGTATCTTGAATAGGTATTTCTCTTTAGATTGAGGAAAAATTTTCTTCTATGATTTTGCTAAAACCATTTTCTGTGTCTTTGATCTGAGTTTCATCTCTTTCTTCTACACCTATTGTTTGTATGGTTGCTTTTCATAGTGTCCCATGTTTGCTGGATGTTTTTATGCTTGGGTTGTTTTAGATTTAACATTTTCTTTGACTGAGACATTTCTTCTGTTTTCTTCATCACTTGAGACTCTCTCTTCCATGTCTTTTGTTGGTGAGACTAACTTCTGAAGATTTTATTTGACATCCTGAGCTTTTTATTTATAGCTTTTACTTTTGCTTTTTTTTTTTAGTGGTTCTTTTTTTGTTAAATTCTACTTTCATGTCTTGAATTGTTTTCATTATTTCATTCATGTTTGTTTTCTAGATCATCATTAACACAATTATTAATATCTTCTTTAACGTCTTTGAACATACTTGTTTGTTACTATTTTGAAGTCTTTTTCATGTGCTTCAGCTAAAATGCTTTTCCTGTGGCCTATTACAATAGGGTTGTTGGCTTCTGGAAGAGGCATATATTGTCTTAGTTATTTATATTTGTTTTTGTACTAGAATCGTGACTTCTGAAGTTATGACTATTGAAGCGTTTCTTGGCATAGATATCTGTTTTGTCTTTGTTTTGTGGTAGATATTCTGTCGTGGTTGCAGTTGCTATTGCCCATTCTGGGTCCTATCCAAGTGTGGTTTCTTTGGGATCCCTGATTCATAGCTAAGTGTGGTGACTGTGGGGTTGCTGGTATGTTCTGTGTGTCAGTGAGAAATCACAAAGGAATGGAGATGGGATAGAAGGAAAGGCTGAGCAATATGATGAGGAAGAAATATCTGCACCAAGAGACTGAGTCCTAAGGGCTTGGAAATGGGCTGGGAGGCCTTACTGCGGTGGGCAGGCTGCAGCAGGACTGAAGGTTGGTTTAGAGAACTAGAATGGAGAGCAGGAAGGAAGATAAAGTTCATCCACCAGGGACATAGCCAAGTATGATGGGGAATCCCTGGTAGAGAGTGGTCCTGTAGATTAGTATCATAAACTAATGGAATCTCAAATTTTAACAATGAATTCTGTTTAATATATGGAATGGAACATTGTTCAGATAAAATAATACCATTAATATTCTCACACATGGGTATTACCAACTTTTTATTTCTTATATTTTTGGTTGTGAGCCTAGCCTTTAACGACTGTGCCATCTCTCCAGCCTAAATTTTTTATTTCTTGACCAATCTAGAGGCTTCACTTTTCATGGACATTTATTTATTTGCATGGACATCTAAAAGTAAAAATAACTTTTATTTCCCTGATGTAATTGTCATCTCGGAGACTTGGTACTTCTATCTGCTAACTTAGGCCTAGTCCTGGAAACTTCTGGCCTCTATACAGTGTCATCTAGGCCTAGAATGTTTTCAGCCTCTGATACTTACTGCCGAATAAGCTCACCCTTTCTAGTTCTTATGAACTACTCTCTAGACATCTGCCTCTAAACTCCTCTCCAAGCTGACTCATTCAAACTGGCTTCTCTCAGCGTCTGATTGAATCACTCTGCTTGGCGTCATACTAACTTTGGCAATATGTTCTTTCTTGTCTTCTGTCTCTTTTTTATTCTGTGGCTTGTTCTGTCTTCACCTGTGTCTAGCTTGTTCTCTCTCTGCAACCTGTCTCTGTACATCTGTCCTAGTAAAACTGCCTCCTCCTTTTCTCCCTCTGCACTGTTCTCCTAAGACCTCCTTTTCCTGTCTCTTCTGGGGAGAGTTGGGTGTCACTTATCTCTGGCTGATTCTTTCAGATTTCTCTGACTTGCCACTTTGCCTGCCCTTCAATTAGATATCACTTTCAAACATCACTGCTTCTTTCTACAAACTAATTTTACCTTCATTGTTTAGGATTACAGGTGTATACTAAGGGTGTGTCTGTATTCTAGCCAGAGAGATTAAAGGTGTGTAGTCTGCTTTCCAAGCAAATCATGACCTAGGTCTTTGAATGTGATCCCTAGGCACAGCAGACATGTTTCTGCCTTAAAATTTCTCTACATCTAAAAATTTGGGGATTTTGGTCTCTTGTTTTGTTGTTGTTGTTGTTGTTGTTGTTGTTGTTTTTCAAGACAAGGTCTTTCTGTATATCACTGGCTTTCCAGGAACTCTCTTTGTAGACTAGACTGGCCTCCAACTCACAGAGATTCTCTTGCCTCTACCTTCCTAGTGTTGGGATTAAAGCATGTGCCACCACATCCGGCTGGAATTTTTGTCCCTTAATTAAAGCCTTATGTTATAAAAGTTGATATGTGTCTTTCTATTGTGTTTACTCAACATTTGAATTTTGGTTTAACTTTTGACAGTACTACCATCCAACTCACCAAATGTTCGTAGAACAAAGAGAATTCGTTTGAAACCTCTGGAATATTGGCGAGGAGAGCGGATAGATTATCAAGAAAGTCCATCAGGTAAGACCTAATTTAAACTATAATGTCTCATAAATGGAGGAATTATTACTTTATTTTATCTTGTGATGCACATTTATATATATTACGTCATTTAATCATCACTTCCTACATACAAACATCTAAGAATAGGGTTCAAATTCACATTTTTCTCATTATTATAGAGATGCTGATTTTTCTCTTTTGTAACTAGCTATATAACTCTGATTTTTGTAGATATTGTAACTGAGGTTTCTAATTGGATAAAGTTGTCATTTTTAAGGTGTATTTTTATTTTAGTTGTATGTTTGTGGGTGGGTATGAGGATATGTACAGACGCAAAGATTCATTGGGTCCCCCTGGAGGTGGAGTGAGCAGGTGATTGTGAGGCCTCCTGCATGGGTATTGGGAACTGAGCACTGGCCCTTTATAAGAGCAGTACAAAGTCTTTACTGGTGAACCATCCTTCCAGCCCAAAATGAAACATACTAGAACATGAGAAAATTATGTCTGATAAGGTGATACCTTTCTCATTCTTAGGGTCTATTCTCTTTATAGAGATTTATTAACAAGGCACTAAGTGTTAAAGTTATTTCCCTGTTTAGATGGATGTAGCTATGTTAAAGGACACTTAAATGTGGCTTACTACTTCAAGGTCGTGACTAGTTTCTGCAGCTTTCTTTTTTGATTTTAACCCTCCACTGACAACTATTGATTTCACCTATTGAAAAACAGGCCATTGAGTCTCATATTGTTGAACCCGTGAGGGGGCTCCCTGAATCCTGACGCCCAGAGACCGCCAGTGCCCCAGATTCGTTGTAATATACAAGAGGTTTATTAAAGCTGACGCGCCAGGGTTCGCCCCCCCCCCCCCCCGTAGAGGAATGAACCCCATAAAATGGTTCTCAGGCCCTTTAAATATACAAGTGGCTAAAAAAAGGTGGGGGCACCAAGGAGTAGCTTTTTTTAGCCCACCAGGTGGGGATAAAGGAACAAAGAGTATGTTAAGTTAGGTGGTGACGCAAGTGGGGAGTGTGAACAAACCAGCCAGCTATGCAAGCTTTGATATATTCAAGGACTGAGTTCTGTGAAATGTTTCAAGAAGAAGTGAGGTCAGGGTCTCACCACAGAGGAGAAGGCATGTATTCATTAATTTTTACAGTCTTACAATATCACCAGTGCCTCTAGATTTAGAGTGTTAGAGACAATTGATGCTGGTTAGTATTTGTGTCACTTTAACAGCTGTAGCATGTAGTAACAGTGACATTTCCCTTGGTACTTTGAAAGGAAGTGTAATATATTTAATGCTTGCTTTAAGGTTTTGTTGTCCCCAGAAACACTAGTTTTATATTTTTTGTTAAATTATAGGAGGATTTGTGATTGGAATAGTATCCCCTACTCCAGCAGTATCAGCCAGAATGAGGACAAGAAGAAACCTGGGCAAAGTCAACAAAAAAGCTAACAGGAAGAGGATCCATCTTGATAACCATAAAAGTATGAACCTATTCCTAACATAACTTAGATTTCATACTCTTAAAACTTCAGACATAATATTCTCATCAGTAACATTCACTTCATAATGCCACCACCCATATTGAATTATAAAGACAATTTTATTATAAAAGTAATTGTATGATATAATATAAAATACTTCCTCTTGAGTATATTACTTAGCCATATGAACCTTTCCTTTTCCATTCTCAAAGTATGATTGCAATAAATATTTAATGAACTTTTTCAGAACTTTGTAACAATTGCCACTCTGAGCAAATATGCAAATCATCATTTAGTCTTTTGTTGAAATCAAGAGTTGGTGTAATGTCTTACAGAGGTGCAGGCTTTATATTAAATCACATATCATAGAATTGGAATTTTTGTTTATTGAAATGCTAACATGAACAGAAAAAGTTGCTAAATCTTTGTCAGTTTTTTTTAACAACTTGTCTCTAATTCTATTTTGTAATGAAGATGAATTTTAACTAAGTACTTTTTGTTTCAATCATATTTGTTTTACAGAGAATAAGGCAGTGGTGAATCTGGATATACCATTAGGAGATCCCTTTCAGGCAACATTGGCAAAGGATCCAGAAACAAGAGAGATTGTCCCCATGGGTAAGCTTGGGAATGATCCTGAAAAAAATTTAACAGAAACTGTTGAATGGTTAATCTGTGTGTATATGCTGTCTCTCTTCCTCCTCACTCCTCCTCCCTCTATCTAGCCCTAAAATCCACTCCAATAAACAGCCTCTGTGAGAATAACTGTGATGAGCATTGATGCCAAGTACAGTGTCTGGATGAGTTCAAGTAGTGCTGCTATCTGCCAGATGCGTCATCTCCTCCAACAGGACAAGGTCTCCTCTGGGAAGATACAAGAAGAGCTTTTATGGGAAATTATAGAAGTTTAACTGGTAGGCCCCAGTATGTGCTCCATGCTATCAGACAGAATTGGGGCCAGGGCACTATCTTCTGAATCCCTGGGACATGAAACCTCTGTGAACATGAATGTTAATAGCATCAATCAACCATGCAAATATGAGCTTAAAGGTTAAGAGCCTACAAGCCTCATACTATATTACATAGACAGTAAACATTTAGCTTCTGGGAGGCCATACATAATTCTAAGGTATATACTCTAGTAGTATAAGGGTTTAGGGAATACTTGGGTGCATATCAACCAAGCAGTATTTATAAGAAGTATTTAAATATCTTAATAACTAAAAGGACCGTGTCTTAGTCACTGTTCCATTGATGTGAAGAGGCACCATAACCAAGGCAACCATAAAAGAGCATTAGGTTGGGCCATTGCTTACACTTGGGTGTTTAGTCCATTATCATTATGATGGGAAGCATGCAGCAAGGATGGCAGGTATGGTACTAAAGTAGTTTGAGAGCTTACATCCTGATCTACAGGCAGAGAGATAGAGATCTACAAGCAGAGAGATAGAGATACTGGGCTTGGCATTGGATTTTGAAACCTCAATACCTCCCCTCCCCCACCCCCTATCAACATGACATATTTCCTCCAATGTCATGCCTCCTAACCCTTTCAGTGCCTAACTCCCTGGTGAGTAAATATTCAAATATGTGGGCCTATGGGGGACATTTTTATTCAAACCACCACAGACTGTATCAGAAATATTAACAACTATTCCTCCAAGTCAGATAGATTGGTTAAACCAGAAGTCACTAATGTCTTTTCCACTTAAATTTTGTTTACGAACTACATTTATCAGCTTCAGATAAGCTATTAACAGAGTTATTCTATGTTGATATGCTTATTTACGAGGTAACAGGTTAAAATACAGAAAGTATTCTTTAGTGTAAAAGCATAACTTGCTCTTTCAGACTAGAAAAATTTTGTTTTAAACATTTTTGTTTGTTTGTTTAACTTCCCTCATACCCCCAGGGTTTCTCTGTGTAGCCCAGGCTGGCCTGGAACTCACAGAGATCTGCCTGCCTCTGCCTCCTGAATGCTGGGATTAAAGGTGTGTGTTTTCAAGTTTTATCTGTTTCAATAGTCTATGCATTGTCTTTATTGAATTGCATATGTGACCCTTAACATTCTCAACTATTTAGTAATATAGAGCTAGAAACTGATGATTAATGAATGTATTAGGAGATTTGGAACGTTCATAAGTGCAAAGGAAACCCAAAATGAGAGAGTGATCATTTAGCTAGAACTTATATTTTGGTTTCTTGTAGTCTTTACTTAAATAAAAATGATTCTGTTTAATCATTATCAAATGTACAAAAACCAACTTATTGTCATTGTGATGACACATTTTTATTTTGGACCATGTTAAGCTTTGTAAAGACATGGAGCTCTTTATTGTGTCTACTGTAATATTAGTCTACATGTAGCTTCAATAGAAGCAGAAACAGTTACATTATTGTTAAGCTAAGATAAATAGCATAGTGCTTAGTTTAAGCCAGACATTCTTTTGTTCTCATGCATAAATTTTTTGATGTTCATAGAATCTGTTTAACATAGGCTGTTTCTCATTTTTACTGAGGGAAATTGAGACTTAGAAAGAGAGCGTAAGTAGTCCAAAGTCATGCAGTTTATAGGCCAGGCAGAATATGACCTTTGGTATTCCAGTTCCAGAATCAGTGATCTTCACCCTGTCTGTCTATTAATACTTCCTGTATGTGTGCATGGTTTAAATGACTTTTGCATAAACCTTCTAATGTTTCTTGAGCTCTCCTATTAGAATAGGGTTTCCCCTGTGTAGTCCAGATGGACTTCCAATTTGTAACCCTACTACCTCATAGCTCTAAATGCCAAGATGACAGTTGCAGACTGCTAAACATATCTAGCTTGATTATTTTATATCTGCATTATTATTGTTCCCTTAGATCTTATAAGACCACGAGATACATACCAATTTTTTGTTGAGCAACATGGTTTGAAAGTTTTTAAAACATTGGATACAACATTTTTTTCTACTGGCAAGTTGGTTTTAGGACCCCATGAAGAAAAAGGAAAACAACATGTTGGCCAAGATATATTGGTGAGTATATTTCTCCACTTATGTCTGTTTTTCTAGAAGTACAACTGATTCTTTTTCTCTGATGTCTATTTACTTGGTAGTGAAATCCCACTGTTACAATGCACAAAGAAAGCTCTCATTTATTAAATCTCTTGGGAGTTAACCAGTCAGTAACTATCTAAAAATACCTGTACTGTTCATAGCACAGCTTTGAGATTCATAGCTTTAAAGTATGATTATTTCTTCAAAGAATCTTAGAATACAGACTTGCAAATGAAGAAATAGAATTTTAGAGCTGGAGAGGATTATAGAGATTAAGTCTTCTGAATTTCTGTAATCATGTAGTTGAGGATCAAGAGAATTTAAAAATGACTTAACTAGTTAGGAATGCCCTGGAGATCAAGGGCTAGCTAGCTGCATCCATTCCATCCCTACCAACATGCTGCTGCACTTAAGGATGACTAGTTACAGTGAGATGTATGATGAGTTTAGCTTGTCCCACTCTCTTCCTTCTTTGCTCCCTTCTTTTGTGCTCTCTCTGTCTCAGTATTTGCTGTGTGTTTGTGTGTCTGTGCACACATGAACTTGAACATGTGCTGTGCATATGTTCATGAGTGCAGATAACTATTCAAAACATGATAAGGGTAAAACTTATAAAATGCATTTTAAGGATATTTAACATGCCATCATTTAGCAATATCATAAGTAAGGGACATTGCAAGAATAATTTATTGCTGCATCATTATAGCTAGATCAATTAAAATAATTTCAGAGTATTTATTAATCCAATCTTAATACCCTAGAGCTCTCCAGGAATATTGGTGTGTGTGTGTGTGTGTGTGTGTTTGTGTGTGTGTGTGTGTGTGTGTGTGTGTGTGTGTGTGTGATATAGTTATGTTTAACATGCACACATAGCAGTGTACTGAGACCAGATGCTGTGCTGCTAAGTTATTCTCTACCTTATTCCCTTGAGACAGGATCTCACTGAACTTGGAGTTAGGTGGGCAGCCCACAGGCCCAGCGACTCTCCTGCCTCTGTGTGTCTTCCTCTTTCCCCTGCAGTGCTGGGTTACAGGTCCACATGCTACACCTGACTTTGACATAGGTGCTGGTGCTCACGCCTGTGTAACAAATGCTCTTTCCCATTGGACCATTCTTCTAGCTCCTATCCAGGGATTCTTTGTTCTTTCCTTTTTAATTACGTACATTTATTCAAGTTACATCTCCATCACAGCCCCCTCCCTCCACCCTTCTTGATCCTACCCTCCTTATTCTTAATAAAAAATGATTTAATGCAATGGGTAAAACAGCAATTACTAATAAAGATATTGTATATCATCACTGATCTAATAGTACTTAACCATTAAGTTGTAATGCTTTTACATAAAAGGAAATTTAAATAGTAAATATTTGAAATATTTAACATTAGTATTCAAAGGCATCCATATTTTTAAAACAAATGACACTATAATTAACAAATTAATAGAATTAAACTAGAAAATACTTATACCTACCTTTATATTAGGGTATGAGCTGATTATATGCATTTATTTGTATTATTGCCTATAATTGGGAAAATTGGAAAAGAATAATATGCTATAGGAAGAAAATGGCTGTATTTTTATTTTGGGTTAATAACAAAACCAATTCAGAAATGAGTAGGGATAGGTAATAAGGCATCAGAATCCAGCCTAAAGATTCTCACCCACTGGCCAAAGCTAAAAACTGCAACAACAATAAGAACATTTTGGTGGGTTGATGTACTTTAGTTCTGTCTGAGTCATGACTACTAGACTGCTTCCGAAAGGAAAATTGATGTGTTAATTCTGGAGACTTTTCGGAAGTTGCTCATCATGTTCACAGCTGATAGGTAAGCTGAGGGGAAAAATGAAGCCTTTACTCTCCTTTTCTCATACAGAGTCTGCAGTTAGAGAGTCAGACAATAGATGAACATCTTGTTAGGAATACTTAGTTGTACTAAATGAATGTTTGATGTTACAGTTGAAATATCACAGTTTTGCATCCCCAATAAACTATTGAATTTGTTCACTGAGCATCAGTGCCTGCTGACATCTATAAGGAGCAGAGTCAGACATGTGTTTCCTGATAGAAAAATATATTTCTATCTAAGTAGTCTCAGTGTCCTCTACTGGAAAAAACCAACACTGAGTCTTTAGGTCTCCAGATCAGGCTACTAGTAGTTTATAGGGAGTGAAAGAGAGCTGAAACTCAATATAATGATCAAAGTCCTACTGTATGAAGGTTTTAATGAAAAGTTGCTTAATTTGTTATCTATGTAAGCAGTCGGAATTAAAAAGAGAAAGAGAGCCAGGTAAAAACCTCTATGTCAGGGCTTCTCAGCATAGTACTGTTGACATTTCTTTCCCTGGGTGATTTTTCTTTTCCTTTTCTTTTTCTTTTTTTTTTTTTTTTTTGCTGTAGTGAGGAGCTATCCTCTTTATAGAGGGTATTTAGAAACTTCCCTAGTTTCTCCCTACGGTGCCATACTAGTCAGCCTCAGTCATGTCCTCAGAAACTGTTGGCCCTGAGGACAGTCAGCACTGACTGCGACCCATTGCTGTTGATGGAAAGATCCTTATATGTATTTATGCATGTAATAACAGAAGAAAGGGGCCAAGGATGTGAAAGAGAGCAAAAAGGGTAGATGGTAGGGTTTGAAGTGAGGGAGGTAGAAGTGATGCAATTGTAATCTCATGAATAAAAGAATAAATTTAAAGAAATACTTCTTACTGCTTTAAAAATATACAGAGTTTTATTTTCTGTTGTATCCTTGTGAGTCAGAACCTTCTGTTTCTGTTTGTCTACCTGTAACTTAGCACTTATTGGGATTAACTCTTTATATTCCAGGTGCGTCTTTTTTTATATGTTGCTTATTTAGCATAAAGCACTCTAGTTTTATTTGATGACACAAGTGATGAGATTTTCTTTTTTATAAAATAATATTCCATGTTCTATGTGTACCACATTTTGTAGCCACCTGTTAGGCAGTGGGCACATAGATTACGTCTAGTGCTTGGTTTCTGTGGACATGAGAGCTTCAGGTACCTCCACAATATACTCACTCTCTTTTCTTCACACATATATCAGTGCAGGGATTGTTGGAAAATATTATAGCTATAGTTTTAATTTTTGAGGTATCTCTGCAGTGTTTTCCACAGGGTGTGTCCTAAGTTACATTTTCACCAATAGAATAGTAATATTTGCTTTTCTCTGTATTCTTATCAGCATTTTTATCTTTAGTCTTTTTGATAATAATCATTCTTAGTGGAATAGATTTTATTTCCCTATCAATTAGTTTGGCATTCTGATATTCAAATACTATCTATTTGTATGTTCTCATTTGAAAAATTTCAATGTTGGAAAAAATGAGGTGTGTTCAGAGATCCAAACTGATCAGATAAGGAAAATGATCTAGAAATACATGCATGACTTTCTAAATTCACTTTTTCTGCTTGAGACAGATGTTTAGATGACATAAGAATTTTTAAGAATTTTCTGGTTAAAAGAGACCTTCATATCTCTGAGGAGCATTTCTCCATTTAGAGAGCTATCCTTTTGTAGAGGTTGGGAATGTAAGTGATGGAGTCAGAGTTCCTAACTCTAATCCCAGTCATTACATTGACTTTTGAAAATTACTTAACCTCTGTGCCTACATTCTTCATTTGTGAAAAGTCACTAAAATAGTGCCTGTGTCAATATGAGGCATATATAGTAAATGAAAAAGACATATGTGCTTAAGGAGAGCTAAGTTCTGTACTTAATAGTAATGGATAATCATCAGTAATAAGCTAGGTTCTAACTTATGATATTTGATGCTATAGTTTAATAATAATACTATAGATTTAGTGTCTCCAAAAATGAACATTTATTTCTTAGTTTTGGGGTCTGAGATGTGTTTGCTGAAGGCATTCTTCCTTCAGGAGGCCAGAAGTGGGGAAAGGAGAGGGAAGGAGAAGGGAAAGGGAGGTAGAGGGGAGGAAGGGAGAGACGGAAAGGGAAAGAACATTGTGATGTAACTTTAAGGCCCTGGTTCCTTTCAGGAAGGCTCCACACTAACATCATCAAATTGGGAATTAAGACCTCAAAGTATGAGATTTGATCACAAACATAGTAGTAGGCACATCCTAAAATTTGGAGGCTTTATATTTATAAAAATAAATACACAAACAAAAGTTGATAATTAACAGTGTGCCTACATATGAATAAATTGTAAAGTTAGTTGTATGCAAATTTGAAGCTAACACAACTGAAAGGCCTTTTTGGAGGTAGTGGCAGAGGTGGAGGGAGGGCTTGAGACAGGGCTTCACTGTGTAGCCTTGGCTGTCCTGGAACTCACTTTGTAGTCCAGGCTGGCCTCAAATTCATAGAGACCCATCTGCTTCTGCCTCCTTTCTTAATCTTGATGTTTAAATATGTAAGATGGTTTTTGTTTGTTTTGTCATCCTCCACAGCCACAAGAGGGATTTGACTTCTAATCTCTGTTTCATCATTGTGGTTGAGAACTGTGTTGTGTAGAAAACAAATAATCTTTGAAGAAGCATCATAACATTCTTTCTTTTTTATTAAAAATGGTTCTGAATTTTTATGACATTGAATGAGAAGAACTACAACAGAAATTAATTTATATATATATATATTTTATTATTGCCATAACAAAGTACCACATACTAGTGGCTTAAAACAGTGGCCTTGAGTTATCTTAGTTTGGCTAGTTACACAGCTGGCAGGCTTGGCTGGGTCATCTGTTCAGGTATCACAAGTTAGGAGGTAAGATGTTGACAGGCTTGTGATCTTCTGTCCATTTCCTCCCAGCTTTACTGATATGGTTGCGATAATTGAGTTCCCATGTAGAAACAGTGTCCTAAGTTTTTCTCCGGATGTTGGTAGCTTTTAGAAATACCCTATGTTCCTTGGCTTGTGGCCACTTATCTGTACCACCAGCAAAAGTGCAAAACGTTTTGTTTAAAATTGTTCCTTCTGCCTCATCCCCCCCTTTTTCTGTGGCGTGTGTGTGTGTGTGTGTGTGTGTGTTGAGGGGCTGTGTAGCAGGTGGATGGATGGAGTTCATCTTTAAGGTTTCTGTGTTTAGATAGGGCTCAGTTGAAATTAAGGATTACTCTTGTTTTTACTTTTGGTTGTGAGCCTAGCCTTTAACGGCTGAGCCATCTCTCCAGCCCTACTCTTGTTTTTAAACAAAATCTCAAACATTTGATTTTACCAACAAAGACTCAGATGCCAGATGCTGGAATGAAAGCCTGCTAGCTCAGAGAGGCAGAGAAAGCACCTAGCTGAACTTCCTCAACCAATGCCCCAGAAAGAAAGGCCACTCCTTTCTTAAAAACCCTTCAAACTGAAACTGAATGTCTCTCTGTCTACTTACTGTGCTCTACTCTATCCATCCTCCTGACTTCCTCTCACTATGTTTTTTTTCTATGTTCATTCCCTGTCAGCTAGTTGCTTGCTACAGTTCTTGACCTATGGTTTACTTTATTTAATCATGTTTACAGTAAACAAAAAGCTCTTGGATTAAAGTTGTGTGCTCGGGCACTAGAAAGGTTTTTCCAGTACACAATCTCAGGGATCACAGTGTGATCAAATATCCTGCAACATTCCTCCCTGTTTCAAGGTGCTTTTGCCACATAGGGTGTATTTACATATTCTGAAAATTAAAATCAGATATATTTATCCCTCTCAGGTCTCTGAGGTGGTTGAAGAATAGATAGCTAGAGTCTCATAGTTAAATTTCGAGTTGTTTAGGAATCAAGAGGGTGTTCTGGATCTAAGAAGATATTTTTAAAATTATGAGGCAAGTTAGTATGAAAGCTGAGTTAGATATAGAACTTTAAACTCATGGAGATGGCTAGATAGTAGAATGTTAAAGTCAGGTGCCAAATACATATGGACTGGACATTGGGAATGTATGCTAAGCCATATAACTCTTATAATTGTGGCCTATTTATTTCTGTTGTTTTGTATTGTATTTATAGTTATAAGAAAAAGAACCATTTTTTGAACTGAAAGGGAGAGCTGTTGGGGGAAAAAAGAAATACCTTAAACTAAAAAAAAAAAAAAAAAAAGGAAGGGGAGAGGATGGGGGGTTGAGGGGGAGGAGGGTGGAAGGGTGGGACTGGAGGGGGGAGTAGGGAGGGGATTGTGATTGAGATGTAACTTGAAGAAATAAAAAATAAATTATTAAAAAAAAAAGAAAAACAGGAAATTTTCTTTCAACATAAAAAAAAATACAGACATTCGTGAGGAGTTATTTTATTTGCTGCATTTCATTTATTTAAGTATTTTTGTAGTAGAATTATTGTGGTTCAATTTGAAGTCAGGTTTAATTTTAATTTTACAGGTTTTTTATGTTAACTTTGGTGACCTTTTATGTACTTTGCATGAAACACCTTACATGATATCTACTGGAGATTCGTTCTATATTCCTTCAGGTAAGAACAACTAAAACATTTTTTTATTCTTATTGTTACACTGTCTGTCCTTATAGTAAGTTGTTAGCATATAGTTCCATGAATGTGAAAGCTACAATGAACAAAATAAACTATATTTTGGTATATTACTGATGCCAAAGTAGTTTGGTACATATTTTCCTTTCATTTTATCATTAAGTAAGTATATTAGTGTTTTGATGTATGAAATTCAGACAACTGTTTATTTTTAAATAATAGAAATATTAAGTAAAAGTTGTGTTGCATTTCAAGCTATAAGGGAAGTTATTTCTGCAGTGGAATTTCCTATGAGATTATATAGCCTATAGCCTTTTTTTTTTCTTTTTGGACTAGTATACTATAATAGATTACAAGTCATCAGTAATAGATAGTTTACTTTATTTGCTTGTTTATTCCTTTATTCAGTAAATATTATTAAAAATGTACTGTGGTGTTAAGTGTTGCTCTTGAAGTTCAGGATAAATAGAAAAGAGAAAGAAAAGTTTTTACATTTCTAAAACTCCCATTATCACAATTATACCTATATTTATGTACTTTTTTCATATGGTGCTGGTAATTGAATTGAAATCCTTATCTTATTGCTGGACTTATGCTCAGTGAGTGTATCCCCAGCCCCATACCCTGTTAATTTTAATGAATATCAATTTCTAATATAAAGCCACAGTAATATTTAATGCATATAAATCTCATATGAGGCACTATCCATCTGACACTCTGTTATATTACTTAAGTAATTAAGAACAGCATTTTCCTTTAAAATTATTTTATGTAACACTGCACGTTTTATTCTTACCTATGTATGTGTCTGGATTATAGGAACCCACAGCATTTCTAAAGATCATTGAAAGATTGGTTTTAGAATGTTTTTCTCTTCTTGTGCACATTTCTAATTTTACTCTGCCTTTGTTGTAGAATACAGGGAAATTTATGTTCTTTCAGAGCCTCTCTGAATTAGTAGGTGGTGATTAACTTTTGTGTCTTTGGATTCATGCAATTAAAAAAAGTTACTTTAAGTTAGATAAATTGTTTCTATTTCATATTATATACTGTACTTGTTAAGTGGTGAAGAAATATTCAAAAAGAAATGATTTTTTATGGAAACATGTATCCTTTTGTTACTTGAAATAATTATATTTTCCTTTTACTTTACATTTAGGTAATCATTACAACATTAAAAACCTCTTGAATGTGGAAAGCTGTCTTCTTTTTACCCAAATAAAGAGATGAGATAAATATGTATGTATATAAAATAGGCTGTTTATTTGTAAATTTTTCTGATTATTTTAAAATAAAACTTTTATTTAGTTTTGAGTAAACTTGTATTAGATAATCATCTCATACTGCTTGTTAAACATTTCATAATCTTGCATGTATCTTTGATTTTTTTCATGAATGCAAAGTACTATCTTCAGTGATGACCTTTTTGTTGGTATTGTTTTAATATTGAAAACAACAAATGATAACAACAAAAAATCAAAATTACTGTTCCCACAGCATAAAACACATCTGCTATAAAATAGCTGATTAATATGTCTACTCATTTGCAATAGTTGGCCCAAAATGCAAATTTTAAATCACTGGTTATTAAATAATCTAATAGAAAGTTGTGGGAAATGTACTGAATTAATTTCCATGGGCTGCTGTAACAAAGTGAATTAAAACAGTGGAATTTGTTTTATGTACTTTTTGTATGTATTTTGAAACTTGAAGTGTGAATTTAAGGTGTTCTCAGTGCAGTGCTGACTTCTGTAAAAGACAATTTCTTTGTGTGTGTGTGTGTGTGTGTGTGTGTGTGTTTATTTATTACTTCAAGTTACATCTCCATCACAATGCCCTCTTTCCACCCCTCCCCATTCCACCCTCCCACCCTCTTCCCCCTCTCCCACCCATCCACCCCTGTCGCGTCCCCCTCGACCAGCAAGGATGACGCAACTCACAAAAGCTCTTCTCCAGCAGTTAATTCAGGTCCCTTGAAAACAGTCTTCTGAATTCTGAATGTCTGGGCAGACCCAACCCACAGGCTAAATACTAAATGAACAGTCAATCAAGTAAAGCCACGTAGTGCTATCTTAGAGGCCCACGTATGCGGAAGCAAGCCAGATCAGCAGTCTTTGCCAAATATGAACTTGTTTATCATAGAGAGCGCTCACCGTCGGGCTGGTGGAAGGCAGAGACCGGCGCCATCTTTAGGGCGTGGCACTTCGCAGCTCTCTACAGTTCCTCCTTTTTTATTTTTTCTAAAGTTGGTAAAAGTCCCTGGAAAGGCTTCGTAATCCCTCTATCTGGGGATCTCACGGTGGGCCTGAGCCTGTAGGAGGGCGGTGCTCAAACTCTTACCCATCTCTGAGTCAGCCTCCCCACTCGGGACTGCCCTGTCTTAGGTGGCCGAGACTTACCCGTCAACTCCGTCACTGACTTGCCAGACCCTAATATCCGTGGAACGAATACCTCAATGGGCAGGGACTATGCTTAGTGAAGATTTACTTCACGGCAGCGAGCCATGCCTGAGGGGACTGGCCCGCCTCAATGGCGATAAGGGCTTGTATAATCATGGCTGCATTACGCTTTTGTGTGGCTCTCATTTTGTAGATGCACCATAGGCATACCAGAGAGGCTAGTATCATTAGTATCGCCAAAGAGCCTACGCCCGCCCACTCCTTAAGATGATCCATAGCCGTCTGTATCCAGGGAGTCAAGCCAGTAGCCAGGCTCAGATCCACCCGAGTGGAGTTGATGTGGATGATTGTCGCTCTCAGCTCTCTCATCAAATTTTCAAATTCAGCCGACCAATCCTGTAAGAGGAACTTTGACAATTGTATGGACAAGTTAGCAGCTTTTGTATAATTTTGATATTGTACAGAGGTAACACACAAACCTTGCATTTTCCACTCACACCCCAATTGTGCTAGTTGCCAAAGAGAATCAATCTGTTCTTGTATTAAATCTATGCATTGATTAACTATCATAAGACCTCCTTTGAGATGAGAATTCATAGAGGTCTGAGTATCCAATGCCTGTGCCACAGTGGCTGAGATGTTATTCAGGGCATTGGCAGTCTGTATAGAACTAGACAAGGCAATAGCTGAGGCAGTAGCTCCCACAGCAGCAACAGTGATAGCAGTAACAATAGCTGCAGTGATGCCAAAATCTCTTTTAAACCTGAATAGCATCATGGTATTAGGAGCCTCTACAGGAACTGGTACATATCGAGGCATTCTAGTCACCACAGCCACAGGAAAGGCTGTGGCATTCCAGCATAGGGCATAAAAACATGTACTCGGAGTGCATACTAACTTTTCTTCACCTAAGGATGCACTCCCATTACTTACAATCCACAGAAAAGGAGGCCAGAGACATACTGGCGAAGCTGAAAAGCTCTTGTTGCGATAAGAATGAAACAAAGAATTCCAAGTACCAGAGCCACTACCGCTAGAGAAATCCAATCTGGTAGCAGACCCTAGGGAAAAATTACCTCTTTGATAAATTCCTCCCCCAAGCATAATGACAGGTCCCAAGTCCATGCAACTTCCATTTACTCCACACAAAAGCCACAAATCAAAAGGATTGGTGGCAGTCTGCTGAGGATCCCTAGTAGATATATCAAGCATTCCTGTACAAGACTTATTCACTACATTACTAATCATGGGGCTAAAGGAAAAATAATCTTGTTGAACCCAAACTGCTGTGCGCTCCTGACATCCAGTCCAGGGAAAAGGTCCTTCCTCTCCTGTGGATCCTCTACAAAAAGGTGCCCAGCGTGGCTGTCTGGGGGAGTCCCGGTCAGAGACTCGTGTGGGCCACCATCCTTTAAGGCGAGAACCAATGCCTGAAAACAAACCACCACTCCTACCCCCAAACCTCAGTTGTGGTAAAAAATCTGCTGACTGCTGAGATATTTAATGCATTTTGTATCATCTGACCTATTGAAGCTCATTAAAAAGCACAAACTACCCTTCAAGCTGACATTTCTATTACCCTCTATAGGGCTTTTCTGATCATCAAAGGGAAGGTAGGGTAAGCCTAGGCTTCTATTACTGCTAAATAAGCGTGGAAACACAGTTGCATCATGTCTGACCGGCATCGGCTTTGGGAATATCGACAGGATCCCCCATCTCGGCTCAGTCATTCCTGACATACTCACTGCTCCTAACACCAGGATCCTTAGGAAGGTCTTCATGACGAATCTTCCTCACAAGGCGCTCAGGCACCCACACTGGATCTTGTTGATTCTGAGGAAAAACACAAACTGACCCTCTCGCCCATGTTAGCACGGGGTCAGGCCCCCGCCAAGAGCCTGTCAAAATATCCTTCCACTTCACCATGCTTTTAGGTGAACCATGGGAATCCTGATGTCTCTCCGCTGCTGAGCGGCCTTGAGCATCCAAATTGAAAAAATTTAAAGTAAATAAGGCTAAAGACATTCTTTCCTTGGGGGTACGGCCTTGGCCTATTCCCCCTTTTTGTTTTTGCAAGCATTCTTTCAAGGTGCGATGAGCACGCTCCACAATTCCTTGTCCTTGAGGATTATATGGTAATCCGTGATTAAGCTGTACCTCCATCTGGTTGCAGAAGGAGACAAAGGACTGAGCCGTATAGGCTGGTCCGTTGTCCGTTTTCAGCTGCTGTGGTTTTCCCCATGCAGCCCAGGCTTCTAAGCAATGTCCTATGACATTGCGAGCCTTTTCTCCACTCATAGGTGTAGCATGTATGATACTTGAGCAGGTATCCACAGATACATGAATATATTTTAAGGTTCCAAACTCTGAAATGTGGGTAACCTCCATTTGCCAGATTTTGAGTGGCAACAGCCCTCTAGGGTTCACTCCCACACTGGGAGGATGATGATGAATCACACACTGAGGACAGTCCAAAACTACTTGTCTAGCATCTGCTCTAGACAAATGGAATTTTTGCTGTAGAGTTTTTGCATTTACATGAAATAATTGGTGAAACTGTCTGGCTTGGTCCAGGAATGAGCTCCAAAAAATGCATTCCATCCTGGTCCATTGATCAACTTTATTATTACCCTCACTTAATGGTCCAGGTAATCCTGTATGTGCTCTGATATGTTGAATATAAAAACACCTTTTTCTCTGCCAGATTAAAACTTGTAACTCTTGTAATAAGGCACATACAGTACTACTATTCTTAATAGGACCTGCTAATTCTAATACTTTCACTGCATTGACCACATAGACTGAATCTGAGATCAAATTGAATGCAAATTGACATCTTTTAAACACCTCAATTACTATTTTCAACTCTACTATTTGGGGGGAGCCCGGTTGAAATTGACATAATACAGGCTCTTGTTTTTCTATCAAATAGGCTCCACAGCCTGTCTTTGAGCCATCAGTAAACACATTTGGTGACCCTTGAAGTGGTACTGCTGAAGTAACCTTAGGGAATATTACTGGGTGCTCCTTAAAAAATGATAGTAATGGAAGCTTAGGATAATGGTTATCAATCACTCCTACAAAGCTACATTGCAATATTGCCCAATCATCTACAGTGCCACACAAAATCTTAATTTGATGACTGGAATAGGGCACTATTATACTGGCAGGAGCAACTCCAAAAGACTGCAAGCATTGTTGGATACCATTCAAGGCTAAAGCAGCAACTGCAGTGGGATAATGTTCTATGGATTTTTTTGGAGAAATCTTTGAATAGGTCCATAATAATGGTCCGTCCTGCCATAACAATCCTGTAGGTTGACCATAGGTGGCAAATATGCACAATGCAATGGGCTGTCCTTCCTGCCATCTCTTTAGGAAGGCACTCTGTAACCTTTCTTCCACTTTACATAAAGCTTTTCTTGCTTCTTCTGTAAATTGCCTAGGAGAATTAAGTGCTGAATCACCTTTCAAAATATCATATAGAGGTCTTATTTCATAATTTGGTAGCTTTAAATAGCCTCTTACCCAATTGATATCTCCTAAGAACCTTTGAAAATCATTTAAAGTCTTTAAATTATCTTTTCTTATCTCAATCTTTTGAGGTATTATCTTTTCAGGTCCAACCTTCGCTCCTAAATAATCAACCACTTTTTCCTTTTGAACCTTATCAGGAGCAATAAACAACCTTTTCCTTTTTAATAATTGAACTAATTCTTCATAGGCCCGATCTAACATTTGTTCACTCTTAGCTGCCAGTAAGATATCATCCATATAATGAACACATCTCAAATCTGGAAAATTCTTTCTCAAGGGAGCAATGGCTTCCCCCACATATAGTTGGCACATAGTGGGGCTGTTTGCCATGCCCTGGGGTAATACTACCCATTCAAACCTCTGATCAGGTTCCTCATGGTTACAGGATGGAACAGTAAATGCAAATATCTCACTATCTTTGGCACACAAATGGATGGAGAAAAAACAATCTCTTATATCTATAACTATAATGGGCGATGAGGCTGGCAAAGATGATAAAAGCGGCAAGCCGCGTTGCACTGGGCCCATGATCTGCATTTGTTGATTTATGGCACGCAGGTCATGCAACAATCTCCATTTTCCAGATTTCTTTTTAATGACAAAGATAGGTGTATTCCAGGGAGATACAGATGGTTTTATATGCTTTAAAGACATCTGTTCATCCACCAAATCTTTGGCTGCATTCAATTTTACAGAGGAAAGTGGCCACTGAGGAACCCATACTGGATCCTCCGTCTTCCAAGTTATGGGAATGCCCTCCTCAGTGGCCCCTAGGAAAAACCCAGGCCCTGTTTCTTTTGTCTTTGGTGCATAGATATGGGACTCTTTCGTCCTTGCAAATATTTTCCTATTCCAAAGCCTGGAGCATATCCCATATCTTGCATCATACGTTGGGCTGAATCAGAATAGTCATTACTCAATTTAAATCCCATATCCTTTAAAAGGTCTCTTCCCCAAAGGGAGATAGGGAGCTCAAGTACATATGGCTGCATTTCTCCTGAGTGGTTTTCTTGGTCCTGCCACTTTAATAACCTTGCACTCATATCTGGAGTCTTAGCATAACCCAGGCCTTGAAGTGTTTGAGAAGAGGCTTGTACGGGCCAACCTGAAGGCCAGTCTTTCTTTGCTATGATACTCCTATCAGCCCCAGTATCCAAAAGGCCCAGGATCTTTTTACCATTAACTTTTAACTCCAAGACAGGGCGTTGGTCCAAATCCAGGGAAAGAAAAGTCAAATCCGTGCCCGTGGACCCAAAACTATCTTTTCCTCTCTCTCTATCCTTTGCTGCATAGCGGTCATGTAAGCTCGGCAACATAATCAATTGAGCAATTCTAACTCCAGGAGAGATAGCCTTTATACCACGGGGGGAGGCTACCATGATCTTAACCACTCCTGTATAATCTGGATCTATAACTCCAGGATGGACAATAAGTCCTCTCAAGGCTGATGATGACCTCCCTAACAACAAACCAACTGTACCAGGTTCAAGGGGTCCTTTAAAATCTGTTTCAATTAACTGGACCCCCATTTGGGGTGTTAATACGAGTCTGGTGGTGGAGCAGAAGTCCAATCCTGCTGAGCCTGTAGTGGCTCTCCGCGGTCTCTCGGATGGCGGAGGGTTGGCCATCTCTCTTGATTCTGTTCTTTGTCCTGATTCTCTATTGCCCCATATATTTGTGGGCCCTGAGGTCGTGGGCCCCGCTGTCCGTTTTTTGGACGAGCGCCACCATAACCTTGAGTTAAAGGCTGGCCATGGATGTCTATCACTGAATGGCATTCATTAGCCCAATGGTTCCCTTTTTTACATTTTGGGCACAACCCCGGCCGCCTGGGGCGTTGTACACTTCCTGTACTTTCTGTACTCCTTCCCCTGGAGCACTGTCTTTTAAAGTGTCCCATCTTGCCACACTTAAAACAAACTCCTGAACTTCCTCCACCTTTTCTGGCCAACTGTATTACTGCAGCAGCAAGACCAGCATTAGTTAACGGCCCTCCAAGCTCTCTACACACTTTCATCCAGGCCTCTAGGCCTTTGTTCTTATAAGGGGTGATAGCAGCTCTACATTCTTTGGTACATTGCTCATAGACCAACTGTTTTATTAGTGGCAAAGCAGCATCCGGGTCACCAAAAATCTTCCCTGCTGCTTCCACCATTCGTGCCACAAAATCTGAAAAGGGCTCCATGGGGCCCTGTAGAATCTTAGTTAAGTTCCCACTCACCTCCCCTTTATTAGGGAGAGATCTCCAAGCCTTGATAGCTATCTTGTTTATTTGCTCATAAATCTGAATAGGATATCCTATCTGCTGGTTGGCAAATTTCCCCTGCCCAAGCAGCATATCTCTATCCCAGGCTGGATTTCCATCTCTCTGAATATTGGCTGCTTGCTCAGTGGCATACTCAATCAAGAAAGCTTTCCAGTCTAAGTATTGCCCTGGACTTAAGCAGGCGCGGAACAGGCCACTCCAATCACTGGGAGTCATACAATGTCTGCTTAATGCTTCCACTTGAGCCATTGTAAAAGAAGCGGTAGTACCATAGGTACGAACCGACTCTGCAAGAGATTTTACCACCTTAAAATCAAGCGGTTCCTTGTACCTGTTCCCTTGTGGGTCTTGGTATACCGGATAGGCAAACTGTAATTCTGTTCTTACTTGTGTCCACATCCCCGGGCAGAAAGATCTCCCTACTTTCAGGGACTGAACTGCCTGGTCTATCTGAGTGGCTTCTGGATATGGAGGAGGAGTCGAAGGCGCCATGGCAACGGCATTGTTTACACCAGCTGCCGCCAGCGTGGCTGAAGGCGCTGTAGCAATGACTCCACCCACTCCGACTGCCGCTGACGTGTCAAGCGCCATGGCAACAGCTCCACCCACACCGACTGCCGCCGACATGCCCTTTTCTTTTACTTTTTTCTTTTCCTTTTTTCTAATAACAGTCCTCTCCAACTGTTCTATTAGAGCGTGTAGCTCTCCTTCAGAATCCGTGCTCTCTGAGTCCTCCAAATCTCTAAAATCTCTAAAATCTGTAAGATCGGGATAGAGAGGAACTTTCTTTTTGCCTCCCTTTTCACTGTCTGCCTGCTCAAATCTTTCGCCTTTGTTACTTTCCTTTTCACTGTCTACCTGCTCAGATCTCTCCCCTTGTAGCAGTTCCAAGGCTGATTCTCCCTCTTTGATCGCGTTACAACACCTCTGATCTTCTAAACAACTCCTCACCATTTTCCAAATCGGTCTTACTCCATGCTTCAGAGTCCCTTGCTCCCAAGCAAAATCCAAGTCCCTGCCTAATTTGTCCCAGCAGGATACCGTAAGATTCCCAGACACCGCAAACCACGGAGCCACAGAATCACATTCATTTAAAAATCTTTCTAAGGTAGACTTCTTAATCTTCAAATTCCTAGCTAAAAGTAGCTCCTGAAGAGCCAGAAAAATTGGGTGTGACTCAGACAATCCCATGTTTAAAAATTTACTTTCGGTTCGCTGCTTCCCCGCGAAACTTTACCTTTTGTTCGCTATCTCTGCGAATCTTTACCGTATGTTTGCTATTATCTGCGAATCTTTACTTTGTGTTCACTATCTCTGCGAATCTTTACCGTATGTTCGCTATTATCCGCGAATCTTTACTTTGTGTTCGCTATCTCCGTGAAACTTTATTGTCCTGATTTATCCCAGGAACTTACCAGCGCTGCACCTGACTGCAGGAGTTCTGAGTCTTTTCTGGGTCCCTGTACGGGCCACCACTTTGTCGCGTCCCCCTCGACCAGCAAGGATGACGCAACTCACAAAAGCTCTTCTCCAGCAGTTTATTCAGGTCCCTTGAAAACAGTCTTCTGAATTCCGAATGTCTGGGCAGACCCAACCCACAGGCTAAATACTAAATGAACAGTCAATCAAGTAAAGCCACGTAGTGCTATCTTAGAGGCCCACATATGCGGAAGCAAGCCAGATCAGCGGTCTTTGCCAAATATGAACTTGTTTATCATAGCGCTCACCGTCGGGCTGGTGGAAGGCAGAGACCGGCGCCATCTTTAGGGCGTGGCACTTCGCAGCTCTCTACACACCCCTCCCATGTGGAGTATCCCTACATATCAGCCCCTCTCAGTTCAACAGTCATATGAGGGCTAAGAGCTTCTTCTTGCACTGGGGGCCTTTTGGTGGCACCCCTAAGGCAAATTGTCCCATTAATAGATAACAAAGTCTGTGAACCTGATCCTTTTGGTTGTGTTGGTTGTAGGATAGTTATCCTGTACTATATGCTAAAATCCAATTATAAGTGAATAGATGCCATGTGCATCTTTTCGAGTCTGGGTTAGCTCACTCAGGATGAGCTTTTCTAGTTCCATCCATTTGGCTTCGAATTGCATGATTTCCTTGTTTCTGATAGCTGAGTAGTATTCCATTGTGTAAATGTATGACAGTTTTTTTATCCATTCATCAATTGAGGGACATCTGGGTTGTTTCCAGTTTCTAGCTATTACAAATAAGACTGTTAAGAACATAGATGAGGATATGTCCTTGTGGTTTGGTGAGGAATCATTTAGGTGGATACCCAGAAGTGGTATGGCTGGGTCTTGAGGTAGGGCTATTCCAAGTTTTCTAAGATACAGCGGTATCCATAGTGGTTGTACAAGTTTGCACTCCCACCAGCAATGGAGGAGAGTTCCCCTTTCTTCACAACCTCGCCAGCATGTGCTGTCATTTGAGTTTTTGATCTTAGCCATTCTTACAGGTATGAGATGGAATCTCAGGGTCATCTTGAGTTGCATTTCTCTGATGATTAAGGATGTTGAGCATTTCTTCAATTGTCTCACTGCCATTAGAGATTCCTCCATTGTGAATTCTTGGGTTAGCTCTTGTTCCCATTTTTTGATTGGATTATTTGTTTTTCTTGGTGTTTAATTTCTTGAGTTCATATATTTTTGGATGTGAGCCTAGCCTTTAATGGCTGAGCCATCTCTCCAGCCCATTTCTTGAGTTCTTTATAAATTATGGATATTAGCCCTCTGTCAGAAGTTGGGTTGGTAAAGATCTTTTCCCACTCTGTAGGTTGCCATTTTGTTCAAATGACAGTGTCTTTTGCCTTACAGAAGCTTTTCAATTTTATGAGGTCCCATGTATTGATTGTTGGTCTTAGATCCTGAGCTGTTGGTGTTCTGTTCAGGAAGTTGTCTCCTGTGCCAGTGAGTTCGAGACTTTCCCCCACTTTCTCTTCTATTAGATTTAGTGTTGGGCTTTATGTTAAGGTCTTTGATCCATTTGGACTTAAGTTTTGTGCAAGGTGATAAGTATGGGTCCAATTTCATTCTTTTACATGTCGACATCTTGCACCATTCGTTGAAGATGCTGTCCTTTTTCCATATTATGGTTTTGGCTCCTTTGACAAAAATTAAGTGATCACAGGTGTGTGGATTCATTTCTTGGTCTTCAGTTCGATTCCATTGATCCACTGGTCTGTTTCTATACCAGGGCCATACTGTTTTTATTACTATGGCTCTGTAGTACAGCTTGAAATCTGGAATGGTGATACCTCCAGATGTTTTTTTATTATACAGGATTGATTTAGCTATTCTGGGTTTTTTTGTTATTCCATATGAAGTTGAGAATTGTTTTTTCCAGTTCTATAAAGAATTGTATTGGTCTTTTGATAGGAATTGCATTGAATTTGTATCTTGCTTTTGGCAGAATGGCCATTTTTATTATGTTGATCCTACCTATCCATGAACATGGCCTCTTCAGTTTCTTTCTTCAAGGACTTGAAGTTCTTGTCATACAGGTCTTTCACTTGCTTGGTTAGAGTTACCAAGTATTTTATATTGTTTGTGGCTATTGTGAAGGGGGTTGTTTCCCTAATTTCTTTCTCAGCCCATTTATTTGTTGTATAAAGAAGGGCTTCTGATTTTTTTGAATTAATTTTGTATCCAGCCACCTTGCTGAAGGTGTTTATCAGCTGTAAGAGTTCTCTGGTGCAGTTTTTGGGGTAGCTTATGTATACTATCATATCGTCTGCAAATTGGGATAATTTGACATCTTCATTTCCAATTTGTATCCCCTTGATCTCCTTATGTTGTCTTATTGCTCCAGCAAGAACTTCAAGTACTATGTTGAAGAGATATGGTGAAAGTGGGCATCCTTGTCTTGTCCCTGAGTTTAGAGGAAATGCTTTAAGTTTCTCTCCATTTAATTTGATGTTGGCTACTGGCTTGCTGTATATCACCTTTATTATTTTTAGGTATGGTCCTTGTATACCCTTTCTCTCCAGGACTTTTAGCATGAAGGGGTGTTGGATTTTGTCAAATGCTTTTTAAACATCTAGCGAGATGATCATGTGATTTTTTTTCTTTCATCTTGTTTATATGGTGAATTAAGTTGATGGATTTCCATATGTTGAACCATCCCTTCATTCCTGGGATGAAGCCTACTTGATCATGCTTGGTGTATGATAATTTTAATGTGTTCTTGGATTTGGTTTGCCAGTATTTTTTAAGTATTTTTGCATCTATGTTCATGAGGGAGATTGGTCTAAAGTTCTCTTTGTTGTATCTTTGTGTGGTTTAGGAATCAGGGTGACTGTGGCCTCATAGAATGAGTTTGGCAGTGTTCATTCTGTTTCTATTTTGTGGAGGAGTTCTGTGAAGGTCTGGTAGAATTCTGTGCTAAAACCATCTGGCCCTAGGCGTTTTTTGGTTGGGAGATTTTTAATGACTGTTTCTATTTCCTTAGGGGTTATTGGGCTGTTTAATCTGTTAACCTGATCTTCATTTAACTTTGATAGGTGGAATCTATCAAGGAAATTGTCCATTTCACTTAGGTTTCCAAATTTGATGAAGTACAGATTTTTCAAGTAGGAGGTAAAGAGTCTCTGGAGTTCTTCAATGTTTGTTGTTATTTCTCACTTTTCGTTTCTGATTTTTTTGGTTTGGGTTTTTTCACGTCTGCCTTTTATTTAATTTGGCTACAGGTTTGTCTATTTTGTTGATTTTCTCAAAGAACCAACTCTTGGTTTCACTGATTCTTTGTATTGTTCTTTTTGTTTCTAAATTGTTGATTTCAGCCCTAAGTTTGATTATTTCCTGCCTTCTGCTCCTCTTAGGAGTGCTTGCTTCTTTTTTTCCAGTTCCTCCAGTTCTGCTGTTAATTTGCTAATATGAGCTGTCACAATTTTCTTTTTGAATGCACTTAGTGCTATGAACTTCCCTTGTAGCCCTGCTTCCATTGTGTCCCATAGGTTTGGGTATGTTGTGCCTTCATTTTCATTGGATTTTAAGAAGTCTTTGATTTCCTTGTTTCTTCCCTGACCCAATAGTCATTCAGTAGAGAGTTGTTCAGTTTCCATTAATGTGTAGGCTTTTTGTTATTTCTGTTGTTGTTGAAGTGCAGCTTTAAAAAAAAATTGTTTTGGTTTTGTTTTTTTATTTTTTTTAATCATTTCTTTTAAAAAATATTTATTTATTACTTCAGGTTACATCTCCATCACATTGCCCTCTCTCCACCCCTCCCAGACCCACCCTCCCACCCTCTACCCCCTATCCCTTCCATCCCACTCCTCTGGAGTGGAGTGTCCCTACACAACAGTCCCCCACCCCTGTTCAGCAATCATATGAGGGCAACGAGCCTTCTCATACTTGGGTGCCTACAAGGCAGCACCACTAGGGCAAAATATCTCATTGGTAGGAAACAAAGTCTATGTTCCTGTTCCCTTTAGTGCATTGGTTGTAATATAGTTATCCTATAGTATATGGCTAAAATCTGATTATAAGTGAATAGATGCCATGTGCATCCTATGAGTCTGGATTAGCTCATTCATGATGAGCTTTTCTAGTTCCATCCATTTGGCTGAAAATTGCATGATTTCCTTTATTCCATGGTGGTCTGATAAGATACAAGGAGTTATTTCAGTTTGTATCTGTTGAGGCTTGCTTTGTGTCGACTATATGGTCAATTTTGGAGGAGGTTCCGTGTGGTGCTGAAAAAAAAGGTGTATTCATTTGTGTTTGGGTGAAATGTTCTGTAGATATCTGTTAGATCCATTTGGTTCATGACCTCTGTTAGTCTCATTATTTCTCTGTTTGGTTTCTGTCTCAATGACCTGAGTGAGTGGGGTGTTTAAGTCTCCCACTATTAATGTGTGGGGATCAATGTGAGGTTTAAGCTTTAGAAGAGTTTTTTTACAAATGTGGGTGCCCTTGTATTTGGGGCATAGATGTTCAGTATTGAGATGTCATCTTGACGAATTTTTCCTTTAATGAATATGCAGTGCCCTCCCTTATCTTTTTTGATTAACTTCCATTGAAAGTCTGTTTTATTTGATATTAATATAGCTACTCCAGCTTGCTTCCTGGGCCCATTTGGAAAACCTTTTCTCAGCCCTTTACTCTGAGATAGTGTCTATTTTTGTTAATGAGATGCGCTTCTTGTATGCAGCAAAATGATGGGTCTTGTTTATGGATCATTGTGTAAGCCTGTGTCTTTTTATTGGAGAGTTGAGTCAATTGATGTTGAAGGATATTAATGACCAAAGGTTGTTATTTTCTGTTATTTTGATGTGGGTGCTGGTGGTTTAGTTGCAGTGGAGTTTTTTGGTTCTTCTCTTTCTTGGGATATCTTCTCTGGGTTGAAATTTTCATTCAGGGATCTTCTGTAGGGCTGGATTTGTGGGGAGATACTATTTAAATTTGGGTTTGTCATGGAATATCTTGTTTTCTCCATCTATGCTGATAAAGAGTTTTTCTGGGTATAGTAGTCTGGCCTGGCACCTATGTTCTCTTAGGTCTATAGGCCATCTTCCCAGGCCCTTCTGGCTTTTAAAGTTTCTGAGAAGTCAAGTGTAATTCTGATGGGTCTGCCATTGTACGTTACTTGACCTTTTTCTTTTACAACTTTTAATATTTTTTCTTTGTTCTGTACATTTGGAGTTTCACTTATTATATGGCGAGAGGAATTTCTTTTCTGGTCTAATCTGTTTGGTGTTCTGCATGCCTCTTGGAATTTTACCGGCATCTCTTTCTTTAGGTTTGGGAAGTTTTCTTCTATGATTTTGTTGAAGATATTTCCTGGACCTTGGAGTTGGGAGTCTTCTCTTTCCTCTATGCCTATAATTCTTAGGTTCTGTCTTTTCATTGAGTCTTTGATTTCTTGGATGTTCGGGGTGAGAACTTTTTTAGATTTCTCATTTTCTTTTGTTGTTGTACTGATTTCTTCAATTGACTCTTCCACTCCTGAGATTCTGTCTTCCATCTCTTGTATCCTATTTTTGATACTCATGTTTGTAGTTCCTGTTCTCTTTTCTTGATTTTCTATCTGCAGGATTATCTCTGCTTGTGTTTTCTTTATTGCTTCCACTTCCAATTTCAAGTCTTGAACAGTTTTACTCATTTTATTCGTTTCCTGCTCCAATTTGCTTGCCTTTGTCTTTCCTGTTCACGTTGGGCTGTGTTGGCTTGGAGATCTCTAATGGTATTCTCCATTGCTTTCATTTGTAAAATTGAGGATTCTCTAAATTCTTTCAGAGATTTAATTTCTTCTTGTAAGGACTGTATCACTTTCTAAAGTATAGATTTGTCATTTTAATGTGTTTTTCAGCTGTGGTGAGATGGTTAGGGCTTGCTGTACTAGCAGAGCTGAATTTTGTTGGAGTCATATTTCCCTGACTTTTGTCAGTTCTGTTCTTTTGCTCGTCTTTAGCCATCTGGTTGTTCTTAGCTGTTTGTTCCTGGTGCCTTCTGGGCTTGGTGCCAAGAAGTCAGCTTTGGTGTAGAGGCTGTATAACTTGGTGATCTGTAGCTCTCCACAAGCTGGATGGGGCCTTGTGTGGGGACTGGTTCTCAGTGTATCTCCCAGAGCTCACCCCTTCCTGTTGTGTCCCAATTTGGAACTCTGGTCAGAGCTTGTGGTGGGATGTGTTTTTCCTGCCTGCAGGTTCCTGAGATCCAAGTGGTCTTCTTAGTGATGTTGTTGTGGGTTGGCAGGCCACAGACTGTATGTAGGAGCTGTACCTCCCTTGCATCTTATCCATTGGGACTGTGATTGTGATCCTTCCAAGCTGCTCTCAGGGGGTTCTCAGGTTCAACGTGCGCTTTATAGCCAGAAGCACTATTTTCTGGTACAGCCCACATCACCCAGGCAATGAGCAATGGTTCAGGGTTGTTTCACTGCTCCTGAGTCAGAGCTTTCTGTGTTATAGCCTGGGTATTCAGCTGAGGGGCAAGGCAGGTGCAGTCAGGGAATTCTGATGTGGAATTCACACCATGTCCACAGTGCTTGGATTCAGGGATGCTCAGCTGCCTTTTTCCAGCCAGAATATCTCTGTGCTCCAGTGTAGCCTGCCTGTGCTGCTATGGCTTCTGGCAGTTTTCCTGTTGCTTGGGTGTCATGACTATGGTTGTGGTCCTTCCAAGCTGTTCTTGGGTGGGGGTGGGGGTTTCAAGGTCAACCTGTGCCTCTCAGAACTTTTTTGGATCGGTGCAGCCCACCTACTCTTGCTCTACGCAATAGTTCAAAACTGCTTTACTGCTCCAGACCAAGATCTAGATGCTGTAAACTGAGGCAGTAGACTGTGAACCCTCCCAGAATGGGTGTGGGCAGTGAGTTCACAAAGTGTCTCCAGCACTTGGACTCAGGGGGGATCTCTGCAGCCTTTTCCCTGTCAGAGGCCCTGTGTTCCAGTGTAGCCTGTCTTGGTCGGTGGAGCTTCTAAAAGATTCCCTGTAGCTAGCGTTTCAGGATTTTGGGTATGGTCCTTCCAAGCTACACTTAGGGGGATCTCAGGATCAGCCTGTGCTACTCTGTCAGAAGTTCTGTGCTCAGGCTCCGCATGCCCCAGTCTAGGACCATTTCACTGCTCTGGGCAGACTGAAGCTGTAGACTGAGTGCCCTGCTGAAGTGAGCATGGGCAGAGAGTTCCAATATGGAGTCTCTGCCACCTCCCTGCCTGAATCGCAGTGATCCAGAGCAGCTTGCCTGGGTCAGCAGGGGCTTCCATCGGACCCCCTGTAGTCAGGTGGGGGTGCAGGGAGTTCCAATTTGTATTCTATATCCTGCCCACAAGTGTGCTTGGGCTCAGGGAAGCTCAGCACCGGCCACCTGGATCCCACAGTTACCGTTCAGCCAGATGCCACCATACTGAATATCCCAGGGAGAATCGCTCTCTGTCTTACCGTAGTGGAGCTGTTGGTCTCTTGGGTGTCTGAACACCTGCATAGATGCTGCAGGTTCAGGAATTCCTCCGTTTGGAGGTTGAAACTGCCAACTGGAGTCCTGAAAGGATCTGATATGCCATCTCTTCCACTGTGGCAGGGAGTGCAGTCTCCCTGCAGGAAGCGCTCCAAATCCTGTGTCCACGACTCCGTTCTCCAGTGTCAAGTTCTTTATTGTCCCTGGCTTTGTTGGGCAAGCCCAGATAGGCTTCTGTCTTACAAACTGCCGTTCAGCAGGAGTATATCTCTGCAGTTGTCCAATCGGTCTTCCTGATGATCAGAATGTGTCCGACTTGATGGCTGTCATCTTGCCCCACTGAGAATCATTTCTTTTTTCCACTTTCTCTGCTTCCAACTATGGCTTTTCTTGTTCCTTGTACTTCAATCTTTCCCTCTTATCAAATACCTTAATTACCTTTCTATTGTTGTGATAAGATACCATGACCAGTGCAACTTATATAAGAAGGTGTTTATTTGAGGCATACAGTTTCAGAGGATCAGAGTCCATAATTATCTTACTGGGTGAGAGCTTACATATTCATAATCACAAATCAGAGACAGCTAACTTGGGATGCCATGTGCTTTTGAAACCTCTGGGCCAGTTCCCCAAAATACACCTCCTTCAACAAGGTCACACCTCCTAATCCTTCCCAAACAGTTCTACCTGTTACCAGACATTCAGATTATACTTCTGTACTTATCCTGAGGCCCAGTAAGTACTGTCTGACTGCATGGGGCAATGGGTAATGGCCCAAGCATCCCTGCATGGTGATAAGAAACATCACTTCACTAGCGTGAGGTCAGGACTTCTCCAGACCCAGATTGTTCCTTTAACAGTCTAGTTAGATTGGGCTATTTGCTTAAAAGCTTGTCTTTTTCCTGTTGTAAATCTGGAGGAGACTTTGCTTATGTATCCATCTTGTAGAAGTGGGTGATATGTGGACCAGGCTCTGCTATCTCCTGATTGCCTCAATCTGAGAAATAAATGCACTGAAGGTAAGAAGCTGTTGCTGAAGACACCAAACATTTCAGATACAAGATTTGGAGGAATCAAGCTGGAACTGATGCTGCCTGAAAACTAGCTCTCATAGTATCAAGAGGACCTATCCAAGTTGCCAAGGGAGAAATTGAGTCAGTAGTTCTAGCTAGCATGTAAATCACAACCATCAACAACATGGCATGATACTTTAATAGTGTATCTTGAGGATACCCAACTGCCGGCCAATTGGATTTAAGACCTGTTTAGTAGGAGTTATACATTACTGAAATGGTAAGTCTAGACCATTACCCAAGGTTGGTGAGGTCAGGTACCCTAGGGGAGAATCTACTATTGCTACTTTTCTTAGACCAGGATAATTTCTTCTATCTAAATACTTACACTCACAGTTAAGTGTAGTTCTCATCCCTCTTCAAAAAGATTTCTTTTTGTAGGTAATGAAGACTTACAGAAATTCACAGACTATTCAAAAACACAGAAAACAACTGACTGTGTGGTCCTTGGCCCAAACAGGTTAACAACACAATCCCTATATCAAGGAACATTAAGGGAGAGGAGGAGGAAATGCTGTAGGAGCCAGAGACCCATGATGGCTGCTTCGAGATAGTGCCTTCTATGTATGATAGGAAACCCCAACCACGAAATCTCTACAATATGGTTGCTTCTATAGGCATGTGCCAACATACTTGCTTTCATGTGCTAGGAAATTGTGCTGAATAGTTTTATGTAAATTTGACACAATCACCTGAGAGGAGGGAACCTCAAGAAAATGCCTCCATAAGATTGGGCTGTAGGCATGCCTGTAGGTTATTTTCTTAACTAGTGATTGATGGAGGAGGGTACAACCCTTTGTGGGTGGAGTCATCTCTGGGCTGGTGGCATGGGTTCTGTAAGAGCAGGCTGAGTAAGCAGCAACCGTCCATGGTCTCTGCATTAGTTTCTGCCTCCAGGTTCCAAAACCCCTCACTGCTTTTGCTGGTAAACTGCTGCATGGAACTGTGAGTAGAATAAAGCCTCTCCTCCCTAAGTTGCTTTTGGTCATGGTGTTTCATAGAAACCCTAACTAAGGCAGGCTGGTGCCAGCATAATTGGGTATTACTGTGACAGACCTGACCATATTTTTTTTGGGGGGGGGATTGTGGAAGGTCGTAACTTTGGGCCATTGAGTATTGACAGCTCAGTGGGATGTTCTGTAGGAGGTTGGAAGATACGAATGTTGAGAGCAGTGAAGAAGATGGAGGCCTTGTTTATGAAGTTTCAGACAGAAGGTTAAATACTTTCAGGACTACTTGGTATTTTGAATTAAGATTCTGTTCTGGTCAGCTGAAGCTGAAGAGTCAGCTGTGATTAAAGTGAATCCTTTATGTTACTGGGACGACTGACACTGAAAAGCTGGAGGTGAGAAATTAGTAGTAATTAAGAAGAGGCTAGCATTGTTGAGGTGAAATCTGGCAAGTGTTTGCTCAAGGTCAGCACATAGAACTGTTCCAGAAGCGGCCAAGGTTGTATCTTGTACTGGCAGCTGAACTTGATAGTGTAGGAATTACTCAGGTGGTACTGGTTTTGAAGGCTTGAAGGAATCTGGGAGAGCAGCTGAGACTAAGTGTGGCAAAGCTGGAGTCCCTGAAGGGAGCCCAGGAAAGGCTACTTGTGTGTAGCTCAGTTGCAACAAGGAACCCCAACAGTTTTGGAGATAACAATAACATGGGATGACCACCAAGAAGAGCAGGAGCAGTGGAGTGGAGCAAGCTGGAGCCTAAATGACACGCTCTGTGTGCTGCAGAGGAACCTAAGCTCCTTGGAGGAGCCCAGAAGATCTGTGAATCCAGAGAATTGGACATTGCGTTAATTACACTGTTGGAGTTTGGTTTTGCTTGGTTAAGATTGTAACCATGCCCTGGTTCTTGTCCTTGAAGAAAGTATTTGACTTAATTTTGATTTTTTTTAAATACGATATTTTTTTTCTTCAAGTTACATCTCAGTAACAAACCCCTCCCTATTCCCCCTTCCTATCCCGCCCTTCTGCCCTCTTCCCCCCAGAAGTTTCCCTTTTCAGTCCAACAGCTGGTTCCTTCTCTTATAACAGTAAGTATTATACAAAACAATAGATATAAATATGCCACATTTATGAGAGTAAATTGGCCCAGTATACCTTCCCAATGTCCAGTTTATACATATTTGGCCCCTGACTTTAACATTCTACTATCTAATCAACTCCATGAGTTTAAAGGTCTATATGTGACTCAACATTCATACTA
>CAJQZJ010031994.1:1152693-1164249 GCA_907164525.1 Lophiomys imhausi | reverse complement strand
CTTTGAATGCCATATTCTGCAGATCTCTAGGGGTTTTTGAAGATGCCTTATCCATCTCTTGTATTTAGATAAGCAAATGTTGCTTGTCTCATAGCAACTTGATTACTGGGTAGTTTAGAGAATATCTGTGATAGACTGTCATAGTAGCTAACAAAGTGACATGTTTGCTTGACTAGGAGTTTGTTTTAACTATCCTAGACCGTTTTAGGCGGTTGGTATCAAGAGGTCAGAGCTTCACATTTTATTTTTAAGAATCTCTAGGTATGATACCATTGGGAAGCATTACCTTTAAATTTGTATCAATATACAAAGATCTATTCAATTGTGGTTAAATATACTCTTAATTATGTATCAATATACCAAGATCAATGCCTATGTAGCCCAATATAATCTTAATATTACGTCCATATGCAAGGGTCAATACCATTGTGGCCAACTATAATCTTAATTTTGTATCAATATACAAAGATCAATACCGATGTAATCCAATACAATCTTATTTTTGCACAATAAACAATGGTCAATACCACTTTAGCCAAATAAACTACTAATTTTGTATCAATATACAAAGGTATATGGGCATATTCAATAATCTGCCCCTTCTTCTTGGACCTTCCTGTGCTATGTCTATATCTCATTTTTGTCAAGCCCATGCACTCCTACATAGGAGAGGAAGAAGGATACAGAAAAGGAAAAGTAGGATTTCCCTGGGGCTAACCTCCAAAACCCATTAAGACAGGACCATTTATCAGCTTGTAGTCTCTTCCCCTACATAACAGAGTTTTCAGTTATCCTTCAAATAACCAAAAAGAAGGGCGGAGAAACACCCTCCCCACCCTCTGGGCATGGGACGTCGCTCTCTTAAAGTGACTTCCTGCTGATTTGGGTCGTAGTAGACCTGTTTGGGGCCCCAACCCAAATGGGAAAAATGATTAAAAATGTTAGTACACTCCTTTTATGTTCAGTCCTTCTGTTTTCAGCTGTTTAGATGACCTAAGGGGTTTGTAGGCAGAAGCTGATCTTGCAGGTTTCACTGAGGTTCCTGTCCGGGCATTGTGTAGAGCTGAGCGGTCCCAGTGACATTGGATTGCTGTGGTGGTTGCAGGCCCCCGATGGAGACAGCTATTGAGGAAGTCTGGCAGGCAGAATCAACTGGGTCACTCGTCCTCCTTGGTGCCTGATTCTGCTCTCTGCTGAGGATTCCGCTGTCCAGCCATCCCCGGGCTCCCCTAATGGACGCTTCGATTCTCCTGGAACGATAAGAACAGAGCCCTGCCCCAATCCCAACCCTAGGACAATTGCCCTCTTTTTTTTTTCTGTGGGGGGTTGGGGGGGGCTAGGTAGTACTTCTCCTGAAGCAAATTTGGCCTTCTGACAACATACAAAGCGTTATCTTTCAATCCGGGTTAAAGAAGAAATCATTCTGTCACCTTGGAGCTAAACCAGCTCTAGTGTATATATTTTGAGATCCCAAAGGACAATCTGCCTGCATCAAGACGGCCTTTTGTAAGTAGCCTCCAAACCTAGGTCCCTCCAAATCCCATGTGTGTGTCTCTGAACTCTAATTATTGGGATCAGAGACCTGTGTTTCCCATCTGAAGGGATCAAAGATGTGTTCCACCACTCCTGGATCGAAGTCTTTCTCTATTTAGAGTTTGCCCTGCATCAGGCTGACCCTGAGCTCCGGGATCTGCCCGTTTTAATTTTGATTTTTACAGGAGTTCCCAACTGAAGGATTTTATACTTTTAGAAGAGGTTTGGATTTGTAAATGAAGTTAGATATTTTAAAGCAATTGAATTTTTAATGCGTTTGAATTTGTAAAGACTGTGGAACTTTTAAAGTTATGTTTTTAATGTGAGAGCTTAGGGATGAATAATGAAGGAAAGGTTGTGGCTTTACAGTGATGTGCTTATGTCAAGCTTACAAGTGCCAGATATGTCAGCCTGATACAAGCAGAAATCACTAGGAAGGAGAGAGCCTCAATTAAGAAAATGCCTTTATAAAATGGGCTGTAGGCAATCCTGTAGGACATTCTTAATTAGTGATTGATGAGGGCACAGCCCATTGTGTGTGAGGCCATTCCTGAGCTGGTAGTTCTGGGTTCTATAAGAAAGGTTGAGCAAGCCAGTAGGCAGTACTGCTCTATGGCCTCTGCATCAGCTCCTGCCTCCAGTTTTCTACCCCCCTGAGTTTCTGCTCTCACTGCTTTTGAGAATGAACTGCTATATGGAATTGTGAGCAAAATAAACCCTTTCCTTCCCAAGTTGATTTTTGGTCATGGTGTTTCATCACAGCCTTGGTAACCCTAGCTAGACAGGATTGAACTCGATTTCATGCATACTAGTTATGCACTGTACTAAGTGAGCTATAATCCAGCTGATTTTTGTTTAATGAGAAACCTTTTCCAGTTTTTAAAGTCATTCTTAATAGTTCATAATAATAACATACTGTTGATTTTCATTGTCCTCTGCAGATCTTGTCTGCTAGACTGGGGGTCTGAGCACTTGCAAGAAGGGCAGACTACAGTCTAGTGCTATAGACAACCTTACTTCAGTTTCAGGGTACTTTTATTAACAAATAAAACAAAAAAAAGTAATGACTCAAGGAAAATTGTTTGAGTTAAAAAAAAACTTGTAAATGAATGTCAGTAAGCACATACTAAATAGTAACAGCAGCCCTTTCCCAGGATAGACCAACTTTAACAAAATAGCCTGGCACATACTATAGATTATTTCTGGGAAAGCATGAAACCAAGGCAGGAGGTTCATGTCTCTACTCAGGGTAAATTGCTCAGCATATCTTTTCACCAGATTAGGCTCTATAGTTATGATCTGACACCCAACAAGAGTAACATGCCTTAGAAGTTGAATGTAAATATTTAACACAGGAGGCATGAAATCATGTTCAAGAGCAATCCAGGGAGCAAAATGCACCTGAGGTGAAATGTCCTCTGCCTTTTTAAAAAAAAACTGGATCCTAAAATTCTTTTGACCTTACTATATATGCAATAATCAAAAACTAGAGGAAATTTTAGAGCATAACAATGAAGATATATACAAAACATACAAAAGACCTGTATAACAAGAACTTCAAGTCCCTGAAAAAAGAAATTGAAGAGGACATCAGAAGATGAAAAGATCTCCCATGCTCATGGATAGGTAGGATCAACATAAAATAGCCATCCTGCCAAAAGCAAGATACAGATTCAATGCAATTCCTATTAAAATAACACAATTCTTTATCAGAAGAAACAATTCTCAACTTTTTATGGAATAACAAAAAACCCAGAACAGCTGAATCAATCCTGTACAATAAAAAAAATTTGGAGGTATCACCATCCCAGATTTCAAGCTGCACTACAGAGCAATAGTAATAAAAAACAGCATGGCACTGGTATAGAAACAGACCAGTGGATCAATGGAATCAAACTGAAGACCCAGAAATGAACCCACACACCTGTGGTCACTTAATTTTTGACAAAGAAGCTACAACCTTACAATGGAAACAGGACAACATGTTCAACAAATGGTGCTGGTCTAACTGGATGTCAACATGTAAAAGAATGAAATTGGACCCATACTTATCACCTTGTACAAAATTTAAGTCCAAGTGGATCAAAGACCTTAACATAAGGCTGGACACACTAAATCTATTAGAAGAGAAAATGGGGAAAACCGTTGGACTCATTGGCACAGGTGACAACTTCCTGAACAGAACACCAATAGCTCAAGCTCTAAGACCAACAATCAAATGGGACCTCATGAAACTGGAAAACTTCTGTAAGGACACTGTCATTAGAACAAAACAGCAACCTATAGATTGGGAAAAGATCTTTACCAACCCCATTTCTGACAGAGGGCTAATATCCATGATTTATAGAGAACTCAAGAAATGAAACTCCAAGAAAACAAATATTCCAATTAAAAAAATGGGAAACAGAGCTAACCCGAGAATTCACAATGGAGGAATCTCTAATGGCAGTGAGACATTTGAAGAAATGCTCAACATCCTTAATCATCAGAGAACTGCAACTCAAGACTCTGAGATTCCATCTCACACCTGTCAGAATGGCTAAGATCAAAAACTCAATTGACAGCATATGCTGGTGAGGCTGTGGAGAAAGGGGAACACTTCTTCATTGCTGGTAGGAGTGCAAACTTGTACAACCACTATGGAAATCAGTCTGGTGATATCTTAGAAAACTTGGAATAGCCCTTTTTGGTCTGAAAGGGAGAGCTGTTGGGGGGAAAAAGAAATACCTTTAAAAAAAAAAAGAAGGGAAGAGGATTGGGGGTTGAGGGGGAGGAGGGTTGAAGGGTGGGACTGGAGGGGGGAGTAGGGAGGGGATTGTGATTGAGATGTAACTTGAAGAAATAAAAAATAAATTATTTAGAAAAAAAAAACCCAGCCATCCCACTTCTGGGTATCCACCCAAATGATTCCTCACCAAACCACAAGGACATATCATCTATGTTCATAGCAGCCTTATTTGTAATAGCTAGACACTGGAAAGAACCCAGATGTCCCTCAACCAATGAATGGATAAAAAGTTGTCATACATTTACACAATAAAATACTACTCAACTATCAGAAACAAAGAAATCAAGCAATTCATAGTCAAATGGATGGAACTAGAAAAGCTCATCCTGAGTGAGCTAACCCAGACTCAGAAAGATGCACATGGCATCTATTCACTTATAATTGGATTTTAGCCATATAGTACAGTATAAGTATTTGTTGAGGGAAGGTCTAATATTGTTTCTGATACATTGAATTCAATGCTGAGATCTGGTTACCGCCCCTTCTGAGGCATTCTCTTGATTGGTTAGTAAAAGTTGCTTATGGCCAATTAGCTGGGCAGAAAGAGTATAGGAAGGTGGGACTTCCTCAGATCACAGCAGGAATTCCTCACACACAGAGACTCTTGCCCTTTGCGCCAGGAGGCACAGAAGGAGAAAGACGTCTGGAGAAGTCTGGAAGGTACTCACAGGCACATGTTGGTTTGGGGTTAACTTAGAGTAGCTAATTGAGAGTCTGCCCAGCTAAGGGCTAAGAGTTAAAATATTAAAAGGTCTTGGTGTGTTTAATTATTGGGGAAAAGACAGCAGCGGCTTATAGGCCCTCAGTCCAAGCAGTCCCGGGCTGTTGGATTCCCAGACTCCCTTTGAGCCCAGGCGGATCTCCCGCCAAGCCACCGGTAATTCTACCGGCCTAATATAACAACTTATATTAATTAACAGAGTTTAGGTTATAGGAGGTGTAGGCCACCCTTGGTCTCGGGGCTCTTTCTCCAGGATAAGTTAGGCAACCGGTTAAGGCACATGGCCCAGGCTGCCTGCTCCTCTGCCAAGCCACTGGCTACTCTGCCGGCCTAATATTACAGTTTATACTTACTAATAACTACAATAAATAATTAATTTGCAGTTTTCAAGTATTCTACAACCAACACACCAAAAGGATCAGGAACATAGACTTTGTTACCTACTAATGGGACAATTTGCTCTAGGAGTGCTTCCATGTAGGCCCCAATTGCAAGAGGAAGCTCTTAGCTCTCATATGACTGTTGAATTGAGAGGGGCTGATATGTAGGGACACTCTACATCGGAGGAGTGAGATGGATAGGAGAGGGAGGGGAAGGTGGGAGGGTGGAACCGGGAGGGGTGGAAAGAGGGCACTGTGATGGAGATGTAACTTGAAGTAATAAATAAACAAAAAAAAGTAGAAAAAAAAACAAATGCAGATTTGGCCTAGAATTCACTATGCAGTCAAGGATGACCTTAAACTTCTGATTCTCCTGAATTCTCCTGGAGTGCTGGAATTACAGTTGTGTGCCACCAAGTTTGGCTTTATGTAGTGCTAAGAATTAATTAAGGACCCTGTGCCAAGCACTTACCAGATTCCCCAGCTGTAGTGCAATGTCATACATATTGTCAAGACTGCTTTTGTTCTCATCTGACTGTTCTGTTTCATTAAAGTCAAGTGTTAGGATGAGCCTTTACATTCTCCTTTTAGTCTTTGCTCAGTGGGCACTTTTTACTTGGGGCTTCCTTGACTAATCTTTTAAACTTGCAAACTTCCTGACCCACACTCAAGAACTCTTTTCCTGCTTCATTCCCACAATGCTAAGCTGTTTCTAATTTCTAATTTATTTGTATTTTTTTATTAAATACTTTATTTTTTTTCTTCAAGTTACATCTCAGTCACAAACCCTTCCAATTCCCCCTTCCTGTCCCACCCTTCCACCCTCTTCCCCCCCAACAGCTTCCCTTTTCAGTCCAACAAATGGTTCCTTCTCTAATAACAGTAAATACTATACAAAACAACAGAAATAAATATGCCACATTTATGAGTGTTAAATGGCCCAGTATACCTTCCCAATGTCCAGTTCATACATATTTGGCCCCTGACTTTAACATTCTACCATCTAACCATCTCCATGAATTTAAAGTTCTATAACTGACTTAGCTTTCATACTAACTTGCATCACTATTATAACCATCTTCTTAGATCTAGAATGCCCTCTTGATTCCTAAACAACTCAAAATTTAACTATGAGACTCTAGTTGTCTATTCTTCAACCACCTCAGAGACCTGAGAGGGATAAATATATCTGATTATATAGGAAGTGCAGGGCCTGCAGCTTTCAATACTAAGAAATGACAAACCAGTGACTGCCTGGACAGTTCCCCTTTTCTCTCCACACATTCCAGAATCAGTCTTCAGCCTTTTGGTTCTGTTTCTCTGACAGACATTGATTGTAGAGCAGGAATTATGAAAGACTTACCTAACCTGTCTTGGCAGAGCTAGGCTGTCGACTTCCCTGCTACCAAGTTTTGTATTTGTATTTTTTTTTTTTTTTGGTCTGTTTTTCTCTTTCTAAACTGCTTCATAGATAAAGATATTTTAAAATATTTCTGTTACTATTCTTTTAGGATTTATTTCTATTCCAGGATACAATATCACAAACAAAAGCAACTTGGGGGAGAAAAGGGTTTATTTTACTCTATACTTTTAGGTAAAATTCTATCACTGCAGAAAGTTAAGCAGGATCTCTCAAGCAAGGATGGAACCTGGAGAGCCAAGAACTGAAGTAGAAGCCATTGAGGACTGTTGCTTACTGACTTCCCTCCTCATGGATTACTCAGTTCATTTTCTTATTGCACCCAGGAGTATTGGCCCATTGGTAGCAACATCCACAAGAGGCTGGACTCTCCCACATCAATTAATTATTAACAAAATACACTGCAGACTTGCCTACAGGCCAATCTTATGGTATCATGTTCTCAACTGAGAGTTTTTCCCAGATGACTATAGCTTGTGTCAAGCTGACAAAACTAGCCAGTACAACTACGGAGGCAATAACATAAAATATGCTTTTGATGTACATTTGTTGAATTTAATGAGTTGAATTGAGTACTGCACCTCTCCTTGTTATGGTTCAAATTCACATCTACCCTAAAGTTTGTGTTAGAAGCTTAATCCCTAGTCATGGGAGATGAGGCCTAATTGCAGGTATTTAAGTTAGGAGGATCTTAACTCATAAGTGGATGAATGCTGTTATAAAAGAGTCTGAGGTGTGAATGTAGTCTCTTACTCTTTCTTGCCCATGTAGATCCTGTCATCTTTTGAAACAACAAATAGTCTCTCACCATGTGTGGGGCACTGATTTTGGCTCTTCTAGCCATCAGAGCCAAATAATTTTGTGTTTGTTATGGATTGCTTGGCTTGGTGTATTCTATCTAGAAACAGAAAAATCACTAAGACACTCTTGTAATTTGTTTCCTGGATTTTTCTCTGACTTTCCACTTTTTTTTTTTTTTTTGGCCTGTACTCCCACATTGCTCCCCTGGGCTCTCTTTTGGCCTCCAATTCTGCACTTTGGCTTTCAAATCTTGTCTGATCACTGATCCCTGAGTATTGATATAGAAGTTGTGTCTACCTTCTTCAGGCAGCATCACTTTTGTTGGGTCATCAACCATTATTCCTTCCAGTCTGTCACTCCATCCTTCTCTAGTCTCATACCCAGGTTACTCTTGGCAGTCTTGTCTTGATGCATCTGTCATGTAATCTGTCTGTTAAACAAGTTGTCACTCAGCACAAATGTTAGCATATTGAATGATCCCATTTACATTGCAAGTATTCTTAACCCAACTGGATTAAGGCCATTTAGCATACATATTTTTGGAAGGGCTTCTTTTTTTTCCTTCCCAGAAGAGCGAGAGGCAAAGATAGTGGGAGGCTAAATGAATATTTGGCATAGCAATTATATGGTAAACCCAGGAAACTCCACAATCCCCATGTTCCTCTTTTCAAAATAGCTGATAGGAATTCCTTTTAGACCATTTTGCCCATTGCTGTAATGTACAGAGATGAGCAAATGAATGCTGTGCTACAGATAGCTAGTTCTCGGTCACCAGCTATCACTGCAGTCGACAGAAGTGACAGCCTGCTAAATTTGAGCACAGGCATCAAATCCTTGAATATTTCTCGGGCAAGTTCCAAGTGTAGCCCTTAATATGGAAGCTTGCTCATAGATCCTCAGAAGAGGTGAAGCTAGTTCACTCAACAAGAAAGCACATAGAACACAGAAAAGCTGTCTCAACTGAGGGCAAGCTGGGCCATCTAGCTTCAAACCTAATGAACAACCACTGGTGTGATGTGATTCCACCAAACACCAGAAGATTCACCTACCTAAGGCCAGCTCAAAGTAATGAGCTGTAGAATTATCATTTAAGTTATTTTTGAAATGGGTTCTTATGCATCTGACATAATACACAACTAACCATTGGTTACTAGTGCAACAACTGACTGAGGCAGCATAGGAAAGTGTTTTCTAGTGAATTCGTTTATACTGCCATGCCTGAGAAAAGCTGGGTATTGTTTAAGGATGGATGTATTTGTAGTCCAATGTTGACTTGTAGGTTTCATAGAAAAATGATATACTTGTTTTAACTGAGTTCCATTTTAAAAAAGAATTCTGGAAGTTCCTTTTGAAACCATAGAAAAACATACGGGCATTTTTGTTGTGTCCTATGCACGTCAGGTTATGATTTAAGGCTGTGATGGAAATTAAAAGGAATTAAAGAACTGAGTTTTTCTTGACATCAGCACTAATATTTCCAACCAATGCATAGGACTACCAGTGAGCTTTCTTTCAGCTATCTCCTTGTTAGCAGTTTGAAGTGAGGGAAAAAAAGGAAATGGCCAATTTGGACAAATACAAGAAAAGTTAAAAGAACAAAACTACAATGTGTTGTCTTCAAGTCAAGTGACTTAATTGTTCTGATTGAATTGTCTAAGGGTGTCATTGTTTTTTTGTGAAAATGGGACAGTCCACTGGCTTATACATAGAATTATGAGGAACTATGCGGGTTTCATTCTTTGTAAACACAGCTGTTCCACACATCTTCACTTAGAAACAAATGGATAGGAAACATTCTCCTTTCTTCGGAGGGTATGGAGATGCAACAATTGGGTATCTGTCATTTGAAAACAAAATGCAATTATCTATTATTTTTAAGTATTAGTTTTACATACACATGCAAATGTTGTACACTGGCATAGATATACAACATATATGTCTCAACATTTATAAAGAAAAGCTGTGTAACACATTGCAGTGTGGGAATTAAACCACAAGATGGCAAAAGAATATCTCCTATCTCCAAGGCTTGCTTTTTGCTTGCTTTTCTTTCTTTTGCCAAACTAGAAGAGCTAATTAACCCTGCCATCCATTCATTGCAAGGGTTAATTAGCTAGACATAAAATAGCATTTCCAAAACTATTTTAGCCTTTTAATAATTTGCATTTTATTTGTATCCAAAGAAGAGCCAGGATGGAGCATTTAGCTTGGCAAGAATAAATCTACATTTGTTTTTGGTTTAAAGACTAGAATTTAACATTTAACATCTATTGCAGAGGTCAGTTATGCTAAAATGACTGGAAATCAAAGGAAGATACATGTCTTATATTTTTTCTCCTAAAGTTAATATAGAAGGAACAGATTTGGAGAAATGAAACCTCTTTTGTTGAGCCAGTTTGGCAAATGTTGATTTGGGGGCAATTTAGGTGTAATTACCCACTTCGCATTATGGTTGAGGCAGGTTCGGTTAATGTATGAAAGAGGACAGGAAGAGGAGAATGATGGCAAAAGGCTGAGCTAAGTACACATAAAGGGAAAACTTGCTGATCCTTTGCTGTGGCCTCCCATACATCATCTCTTAGTTTCTTCTGATATGAGTGAGTACTTTTGTCCCCACCTGGATCCTTGTAGAGCTCAAACCTCAAAATAGCTACATAGTAATAGATCACCTGGCTAATATTATAAGTAGAAGAAATCACATCAGCTAGTATAGTCAAGTCCTAGGTCCTTATAAACCCCGATCACATGCTAAAAAAGAGCAGCCTTTTAAGCAAGATGGATTTGCACACACCTATAATTCCGACATTGTGGAGGTAGAGGCAAGAGGATTGTTGGTAACTTTGTGAGTTTGAGATCAGCCTGGAATACATGAGACTCTGCCTCAAACAAACAAATTAAATAAAAAAGCTAACAACAGAACTTTAATTTTTTTTTACTCCATCAGAAAACATGTTCTAAATATAGTAATGTAATATGATGCAGAATAATTTATAGCACATAATAAATAATGTACTAATATACTATATAAAAATATACTACTCATATTTAGGGGAGGAAAATGTCTTTTCCCGCCTACCTAAAATAATTATAAGAAACATCATTTAACACAGGTTTTATGTGCTACAATCTTCATGATGAAGTAAGATCCCAGTACATGGCTAAAGTAATTTTATACTAGTTTTGAGACAGAGGGGTAAAGTAATGGGGAAATACAGTAAGACAAAAGGGGTTAGGGCTAAGAGAAGTACACTAGGAAAACAGCAGCCAAGCTGGTTTAGCTCGATCTCTGGTGCTCCCTTACTCCTAGATCATGGAGAGGATTTCCCATGAGAGTCTGAGAACATGCTTCTGGAGAAGGCCAGCTCTTCTGGTGCAACAATGTTTCTCAAACTGCCTTATCAGAAAATATATAATATAATTAGATACACTGCTTTGGAGCGGCATATTCTTGAATATGAAATATCACTGATTATGGTTTTATTAACATATTTTTCATGTAAGTAACCTCTTTTGGCAAAGCAGATAAAGATGAATCAGTCAGGAAAGAACACTTCTTGCTCTTGCAGAAGACCTGGATTCGATTCCCAGAATCTGTATGACAGTTCACAACTGTCTGTAGGTCCAGCTCCACGGTATCTGATGCCCTCTTTTGAACTCCCTGGCTAACCCCCCCCCACACACCTAGTGCACATAAAAAAAAAAAAGGTAGGAAATCTTAACTATTACTTTAGTAAATAAGCAAAATTTCCTCCAGTTTGGCCTTTTTTTCCCCCTAAAACTGAACTGTTACAACATCTTAACAATTGGCCAGCTGTGTCATGTACCTCCGGGATTGAACTTGGAAAAGCTTCTGTAGGGGTTAGATTAATTAGATTTAGAAAATATATAGGAGTTTCTGATACTGTCTCTTAAT
>CAJQZJ010031994.1:1129117-1152683 GCA_907164525.1 Lophiomys imhausi | reverse complement strand
AAAAAATGATCGATCTTACAGAGACTGGACAATAAAAGCTATAGGTAACTTTCCCGAGAATTGGCCAATATCTCAATTTTTGAAGGGTACCCGAAAATATTTACACTCCATCCCCAAAAGATGGGTTGGAAGTTTTTTGAATGGATATATGTTATGTGTTGTGAATAGGATTTGAAGATTTTCTTTTTCCCCTCATTCTATGTTTTTGTCTCTTTTATTATTAAAAGCTTAAGATTATTTTGTTATATTGGTAGAAATTTAAGATTCTGTTTATTGATGCAAGTTTAAAAATGTTTTGTATGTAATAGAAATTAAATTTATTGATAAGAATTTAAAATGTTTTGTTTGCTTTAATGTCTTTTGTTAAAAGAAGTAAATACAACTATGTATTGTGAGAAGTTTAAGGTTATTTTAACACTTACTTTAATGTATATTGATAAAAATTTAAAGTTAGTTTGTGTATTGTACATAGACAATTTATTTACATTGTATATGCATATATTATGTAGATTTATTTTTTAATTTACTAGAAGGGGGATATGAAGGGGGATATGTAGGGGTTAGATAAATTAGATTTAGAAAATATATAGGAGTTTCTGATACTGTCTCTTAATTCGGGGCATGAACAGCATTATCAGCATGAAGTCAGGAAAAACAGGAAAGACTTAATAGACTGAAAAACAAGGTTGAAGTCAGGAAAAACAGGAAAGACTCAATAGACTGAAAAACAAGGTTGAAGTCAGGAAAACAGGAAAGACTCAATAGACTTGAAGAAACAAAGTATCTGGCCTGACATTGTTTTCAGCTGCTAAGTGGGCGGAGCCCAAATTAAGCTGAAACAGAGTTCCTCCTATTTAAGGACAGTGCATGGAGCCCAGAAGAAGAAGAGGCCCCTGATGCTAGAGAGCTCCAAGAGTCCTGCTGAAAAGAGGGCTGGCCATTGATGGCCAGCTCTCTCCCTGAAGCAGAAAGAAGCCAGTGAGCAAAGAAAGCCTGAGCAAGACACCAAAAGGCCAAGGACTGGACCCTGTGGCTCAGCTTTTGCCTAGAGGGGTTTGGTCTGTCCGATCAGTGGCCTAGGGGAAACTGTTCCTGGCTTTAAGGACTGAGGCAGAGCAGCTGAGTTCCTGATTCAAGAGAAGTGGGTTGGCCTGCAGACTGCTGGGGTCTCCCACAGAGAAGAAAGCATGAAGCCTTATTTAAGGTGAGACTGCAATAACCAACTTACCCTGACGAACCTGCATCTGAGAGATCCAGAAAAAGGACTGCTAAGTGCGTTAAAGAATCTACAACAAAGACTGTGTTCCTGACGACTGAGGACCTGCCCCAGAGACTGTATCATTCTAAAAGGTTATGAAAGTAGTTGTTATAATTATCAATAGGTTTAGTGGATAGGTTAAAGGGGTTGTAGGAATTTATAGGATTAATAGTTAAGAAATTGTTGGTGTCTGTTATAAGTGAATTTAGTAATAAATAAATAAGAGTTAAATAATAATTTAAAAGTTCGGTTACAAGCTTCCAAGTTCAAGGCTTTTGAATTAGTGCCTGCATATGCATGTGTTAATAAATGTGTTTCTTGATAGCATTTATGCTTTGGAGATTAAGACTGAAAACTATACTTTTGGTATGACATATATGAATATTAGAGATAGCACGGGCATTCATACCCTTACCTATCCACATACTTTTGGTTTTGAGAGGTCCATATACTTTGAGACTGGTGCTATCTGCCTATACCATAAGGTAAGCGCCAGTGCTTGCTTACCATGCCAATGTCACCTGATATGGCAGTTGAGAAATGAATCTTGACCAGGTTAGGTTGGAGGAATTACAGCAAGACTGAGTGACACGTTTAAATGCAAGCAATCAGATATTTTATCCCTTACCAAAAACAGAATACGATGGTAGTTGCCAGGATCAGTATAATGGTAGTTGCCAGGATACAATGACATTTTCAAGCTATAAGGGTACACACAATGTCTAAGACTAATTGTTCTGTCAAGCTTCTATGTGTTTCACTGACTTCTAAGGAATGCAGAGAAACACAGGCAGCCTCAAGTATGCTTCTCTATTTGAGGAAGTGCCTCAGTTTCTCAGGGACTCAAAGGCACACAGTGCCCCAGGAGCCTCGGACTTTAGCTGGAAAAACCTATGATGCATGCCTCCCAAGGCAGCTAGGCCAGACCAACTCTATAGTTCTCTGCACCGTATTCTGTTTCTCTTTCTGACATTTTCTTCTTTTTTAAGCTTCATATTTAAAAAAATAATTTTTACATACGTGCATGTCTTGAACTATGTGTGCCTGGGCATGGAACTGGAGTTATAGACAGTTGTGAACTACCATGTGGATACTGGGTACAGAACCTGGGTCCTCTGGAAGAGCAGCCAGTGCTCTTAACTGCTGAGTCATTTCTCCATTTCTTTTGTTTTCTTATGTGTGGACTTCTATTCACTGTTATTAGGATTTTGGTTCCTGTAAATTACCTTTGTTCCTTGCTTCTATTGACTCTTTGATATACACCAGGTAACTCCTCCCTTACTGTGCCTCTGGGAACACTTTCACACTCTTATCTTCTGAGATGCTCTGCCATGGGTCTTTTGAGTCATCACCTACTATCTCATGAGGGCACTTATTTCCTCAAGGTCTCTAGATTCCTGCCTTTGTCCCCTCTGCTTTCCCCATGTTTCTCTTGCTTCTTCTCTTGTCAGTCTAAATTCCTTGCACATTTTTATTTTTTATTCTCTTGTACTCTAATCATTTTCCTAGAAAGCTTCAGAACTCATCCTCATTCACTTGGGTCAACTTAATTAATGAACTAATTAAGTAAACTTACTTTGCATCACTCTTGGGAGGGACACTGATACCTTATCACAAGTTTCATGACTGTTGCCTCTGACAAAAGATAGATCAACTGTCACAAATCTTATGTAAGTTTAGACAGGGCTGTAAGGAGTTAGATTAATATAAATTAGATTTGGTAAATATCTAGGGCTTTCTGATACAGTCTCTTAATCCGGGGCATGAAGATCAACTTGGCTGTGGGAAATTAGCTTATGAGCTTATGGACTAAAAACAAGGATGAAGTCAGGTAAAATGAGGGGAGTCTCTATGGACTAAACAAGGTGGAAGCCAGGTGAAACAAGGACAGACTCTATGGACTAAAAACAAGGTTTATGGCCTGACATTATTTTCAGCTGCTAAGTGGGCAAAGCCCAGAGGCTGAAGCCAGGTAGAACAAGGAGAGATCCAATTTAAGCACAGTGGATGGGCCTGGGGGAGTCCCATGTCCCATGCTGGAGAACCCCGATGCTAGCGAGTCCTCACGCTAGAAAGGACAACGAGTGGTTTGTATCCTCTGATGGAGAAAGTGTTGGTGGACTGTTGGCCAGATCTCCTTGAGTCAGAAAGAAGCTGGTGAGCAGACAAAGCCTTGTCAAGACAGCAAAAGGCCAAGGACTAAACCCTGTGGCTCAGCTTTTGCCTAGAGGGGTTTGACCTGTCCGAACCGTGGCCTGAACAGAACTGTGGCCAGCTTTAAAGACTGAGGCAGAGTGGCAGAGTTGCTGATACAAAGGAAATAAGTTGGTCTACAGATGGCTGAGGTCTCCCAGAGAGAAGAAATCCTCAAGCCTTATTTAAGGTGAAGTCGCCATAACCAATTTACCCTGATGGACCTGTGTCTGAGATATTCCAGAAGAAAGAATGCTAAGTGCATTGAAGGGTCTACCCCAGATGTTCCTGATGACTGGGGACCTGCCCCAGAGACTGTATCCTTCTAAAAGGTTATGAAAATAGTTGTAATAGTTATCAATAGGTTTAATGGGTAGGTAATAGGGGTTGTAGTCATTCATAGGGTTAGTAGTTAAGTAAGTGTTTATATTTGTTATAAGTGAATATAGTTACCCCTAAATAATTGTTGAATAATTTTAAAAAGTTCAGTTTCACAGGGCATCTTTAGAAATGAATATTCAAAGAAACAGGGCAAACTACCTTCTGCGGAAAAAGGCTATAGCCTCAAGGTGAGCTGGAATGTGCTCAGCAAGGGTGCTTTCCTCAGGTTTCTGGGTTTTATTACTTTTGTCTGAGAACAGAGAATTATGAAGATTTTTTGAGTTACCTTGTAGGAAAGATGGTTTTTGCAGGGATAAGAGGTGATGGGAGGGTAAGGTTGAACTTCCTATTTCTTCTGCTTTCTGTCAAAGTACAAGGGTTTGGGGTCTTAGAAGGTTCTGAAACTGGATCAACTCCTAGTATTTTAGAAAATGACATCTTATTTTATCAAGAACAGTTCTGTTTTAACAGAAAATTTATGTTTTAAGAGCTCAAGGCCTAATGCTAAAAACTTGATTATGGTTCCATGACTAGAAGATGACAGCAAAGCCAAATCCACATCTCATGTTCTCTCTCTGTCTCTCTCTCTGTTTCTCTGTCTCTCTGTCTCTCTCTCTGTTTCTCTGTCTCTCTGTCTCTCTCTCTGTTTCTCTGTCTCTCTGTCTCTCTCTCTCTCTATTTCTCTGTCTGTCTGTCTCTCTCTCTTTCTCTCTCGTGTGTTGGGGATCCAACTCAATACTTCATGGACATGCTGCAAGGCAAGTGATCTTCAAGCCATGTTTTCTAACACCAAGTTATATATTCACTCAGAAATTTTAGAATTATGATTATTTCCACTTATTAATAGTACAAATTAATCTTTCATTGTGATATTTCTATACATGGGTACATACTGTTCAGTTTTGAATGATTTCAATGAATGAATGAATTTTGGGTGCATGCTAATTTTTGTTAAAATAAGTTTTTTGTTTGTTTCTTTGTTTTGTTATTTTGATTTCAGTTGCTAGAAACCAAATTTGGAGTATCATTAAGGAAGGTCCACAAATAAACATAGATGAGGAAACTTCCTTATTATTCCGTGAAGAGGCATTTGGGTGTATACCCAGAAGTGGTATGGCTGGGTCCTGAGGCAAAGCTATTCCAAGTTTTCTAAGATATTGCCAGACTGACCTCCATAGTGGTTGCACAAGCCTGCATTCCCACCAGCAATGGAGTAGGGTACCCCTTTCTCCACACCCTCGCCAGCATGTGCTGTCATTTGAGTTTTTGATCTTAGCCATTCTGACAGGTGTGAGATGGAATCTCAGAGTCATCTTGAGTTGCATTTCTCTGATGATTAAGGATGTTGAGCATTTCTTCAAGTGTCTCTCAGCCATTAGGGATTCTTCCTTTGTGAATGCTCTATTTAGCTCTGTCCCCCATTTTTTGATTGGATTATTTAGTTTCTTGGCATTTAATTTCTTGACTTCTTTGTAGATTTTGGATATTAGCCCTCTGTCAGATGTGGGGTTGGTGAAGATTTTCTCCCAGTCTGTAGGCTGCCGTTTTGTTCAAATGACAGTGTCTTTTGCCTCACAGAAGCTTTTCAGTTTCATGAGGCCCCATTTATTGATTGTTGATCTCAAGTCCTGAGCTGTTGGTGTTCTGTTCAGGAAGTTGTCGCCTGTGCCAATTAGTTCGAGGGTTTCTCCCACTTTTTCTTCTAGTAGATTTAGTGTGACAGGCCTTATGTTAAGGTCTTTGATCCATTTGGACTTAAGTTTTGTACAAGGTGATAAGTATGGGTCTAATTTCATTCTTTTACAAGTGGACATCCAGTTGGACCAGCACCATTTGTTGAAGATGCTGTCCTTCTTCCATTGTGCCGTTTTGGCTTCTTTGTCAAAAATTAGGTGGCCATAAGTGTGTGGGTCTATTTCTGGGTCTTCAATTAGATTCTATTGATCTACTGGTCTGTTTCTATACCAATACCATGTTGTTTTTACAACTATTGCTCTGTAGTACAGCTTGAAATCTGGGATGGTGATACCTCCAGATGTTTTTTTATTGTCCAGGATTGATTTAGCTATTCTGGGCTTTTTGTTGTTCCATATGAAAATGAAAGTAGCTCTTTCCAAGTCTGTAAAAAATTGTGTTGGTATATTGATAGGAATTGCATTGAATCTGTATATTGCTTTTGGTAGGATGGCCATTTTTATTATGTTGATCCTACCTATCCATGAGCATGGGAGATCTTTCCATCTTCTAAAGGCCTCTTCCATTTCTTTCTTCAAGGGCTTGACGTTCTTGTTGTACAGGTCCTTTACTTGCTTGGTTAGAGTTACCCCCAGGTATTTTATGTTTTTTTGTGGCTACTGTGAAAGGGTTTGTTTCCCTTATTTCTTTCTCAGCCCATTTGTTTGTTGTATAAAAAAGGGCTTCTGATTTTTTTGAATTAATTTTGTATCCAGCCACTTTGCTGAAGGCGTTTATCAGCTGTAAGAGTTCTCTGGTGCAGTTTTTGGGTAATAGCTAGAAACTGGAAACAACCCAGATGTCCCTCAACCGAAGAATGGGTTAAAAAAACTGTGGTACATCTACACAATGGAATACTATTCAGCTCTCAGGAACAATGAAATTATGCAATTTGCAGCCAAATGGATAGAACTAGAAAAGCTCATCCTGAGTGAGCTAACCCAGACTCAGAAGGACGCATATGGCATGTATTCACTTATAGTAGGATTTTAGCTATATAGTAGAAGGTATCGATACTACAACTAACACACCAAAACACACCAAAGGGAACTTGGACATAGACTTTTTATTTTTAATTTTTAATTTTTATTTATTTTATATATATTTTTTATATTTTTTTTCTATTTTTTAGTCTTTTTTATCTATTGTCTGCTTATTGGTTTGTTTGTTTAGTAGTTCTCTCTCCCGGGCAACGAGACACTTTTCACTGATGGTATTGCTTTGTAGACCCCCAATGAATGAGGAGGCTCTTGGCCCTCATATGACCTCTCAACTGAGATGAGGGACTGTTATATAAAGACACCCCACCCCAGAGAAATGGGATGGAAGGGTTAGGAGGTAAAGAAAAACAATGAAATGTGATGTTTTGGCCTCTTACTACTAATTGTCATAAACTGTTTAGGATAATTAAGAAATGCAAACTAATAGTTATGCAAGCCGGTCATTTTGTTAGGTACTATGACAGCCTATTACAGTTATTTTCTAAGCTAATCAGAAATAAACCTGCTAAGAGACAAGCAACATCTGCTTACCCTAATATAAGAGATAGATAGGGCCTCTTCAAAAACCTCAAGAGATTTGCAGAATATGGCATTCAAAGATGTTTTCGTAACTTTATATTTTTTTATATCAAGACATATCAACTCCTGACAGCACCCCCTATTCTACCTCAAGTAGAAGATGAGCATCGAAGAATCTCCAGTGGGAGATGATTGAATTAGTTGCAAGCCTATCTCTTGGTAGGAAAAGCCCCTTGCTCCAACTGTAGACAGAATGCTGTCCAAAAAGGACAAAACCTGGAAGCATGTAAGTCGACAGCCTAGCTCTGCCAAGACAGGGTAGGTAAGTCCTTCATAACCCCTGCTCTACAATCAATGTCTGTCAGAGAAACGGGGCCAAACAACTGAAGATCGATGCTGTAATGTGTGGAGAGAAAATGGGAACTTTCCAGGCAGCCACTGGTATGTCATTTCTTAGTTTGGGAAGCTGCAGGCCCTGTACTTCCTATAAAAATTTATCCCTCTCAGGTCTCTGAGGTAATTGAAGAACAGAAAGATAAAGTCTCATAATTAAATTTTGAGTTGTTTAGGAGTCAAGAGAGTGTTATAGACCTAAGAAGATGCTTTTAAAATTGTGTTGCAAGTTAGTATGAATGTTGAGTTAGATATAGAACTTTAAACTCATGGAGATGGTTAGACAGTAGAATGTTAAAGTCAGGTGCCAAATACATATGGACTGGACATTGGGAATGTACGCTAAGCCATATAACCCTCATAACTGTGGCCTAATTACCTCTGTTGTTTTGTATTGTATTTATTATTATAAGAGAAAGCGCCATTTGTTCGACTGAAAGGGGACCCTGTAGGGGGAAATAAGATATACCTTAAACTTAAAATTAAAAAAAGGGAAGAGGATGAGGGGTTGAGGGTGGGAGGGTGGGACTGGAGGGAGGAATAGGGAGGGGACTGTGATTGAGATGTAGCTTGAAGAAATAAAAAATAAAGGAAAAAAATGAAAAATGAAAAAAGAAAAACAAGGAAGGTCTACAAGCTTACACATTTGGCCACCAGGTGGCACTCCAATCTTGTTTATTAAATACTCAATTTATGACTAATTGTTTTAACTTTATGGGGACGTGGGAAGGACATACATCTCATCTAATTTATGGGACCTCTGGCAATTATCCCTCAGTTATCCTTAAAAGCCCCAGTGAACACGAATAAAAATAATTTAAGGATTAGATACAAACTGGAGGGAAGATTTGGGCATTTGTTTTTCTTTTGGGAGAACCTTTACAAACTACCAAGGTATCCAGTACAGAGAATTTCAGTCCTTCATTTTAGAGTTCAAAGGGAGGTCTCCAGTTATTTCAAAATAACACAAAAATCTTTTGAAGTTATTTAATTCTAAGCACAAATATGTATTTCAATGATTTTAGAAGAGAGAGGAGGCATCTTGTTAATTTATGAAGAAAAGACCCATGTGTAATGGCTCATACCTGTAATCCAGCACTAAGAGTCAAGGCAGGAAAATCAAGAGTGTAAGGCCTGTGATTCCTGAAACCTCTGCCTTAAAAAGGAAGGGAGTTGGGGGGGGGGGAGTGGGAGGAAGGAAGGAGATCAGCAGCAGCCACTGAGAGAACCATCCCTTTCCTATTGTAGGTTGTAAAACAATTCCATAAGCAGGAGGTCTTCAGCCCTGTCTGGGAAAGGAAAGCACCTACTCTACTTCAAAAGCTATTTGTAAGAAGGGTTACTGACCATTAGTCATGTGTCAGAGAATGTTGTCATGTAGGTATTCATATGTCCTTTTTAATAGTACTAAGCAGATGAGGGACATTCAGAGGAAGCCTCTCCCTGCACTACTTTTCCTCAGCTTGAAGTATGAAGTACGTTGAGGTGGTACATTTTGAAGTGTCACTTTCTAACTCATTGTTCAAATAGGGACAAAGTTTCTCTTTTTTGTCAGGGTGCTTATCTTTGTCTTCCCACACTCTAGCCAGGGCCCCAGGGGGAGATAAATGATCTACCTATCTTTAACTGGATCATGAGATTTCTAAAATTCATCCACAATGCCGCTAGCCACAAATTCTCTCTGCTAAACCTGTGGGCTTCCTGTGTTCTTGGTGAGCCACTCAATTAAGGTGGGATAGAAATTAAGGAGGTGAAGGGAGAAAGGAGGGTGGAGGGAGGGAAGGAAGACATTATTCATGGTGGTGGACAGGGCATATTAATTACTTTTCTTCTTGTTGGGACAAAGTGACTATTTGACAAAAACTATGAACATACTGCTGTCCAAACTGATTATTGAAGTTAGTGAAGTTGAAGCAGGGGAGGACATCTTTTCCTTCTGTTGGCTGCCACCCTGCAACAAAAGACAGAAGAAATCATACAAGCCTGTTGTAAGCTTTGTATGACATAAGAGTCTTCAGAAGGAAAAGAACTCCTAAAGAATGGAGAGGCACAAATCTGTTTCCAGTATGTTTGGTGGAATGCAGAAAGTCATGGGCAGATGTAATACAGCAAAGAGTGAGAAAATTCTGTCTAATTAGAATTCTCTCTATGTCCCTTTATGAGTTGAAATAAGGATGTTTCTTCATTGTGGGTGTGTCAAAATTGCCTCTTTTTTTTTTTTTTTTTTGGTTTTTCGAGACAGGGTTTCTCTGAATATCTCTGGCTGTCCTGGACTCGCTTTGTAGACCAGGCTGGCCTCGAACTCACAAAGATCCGCCTGCCTCTGCCTCCCAAGTGCTGGGATTAAAGGCGTGCGCCACCAATTGCCTCTTAAAGGACATATTTATGTCCTGCTTTAAGGGATGGTCAGAAGTTCACTCCTATATACAAAGTTTTGTACATTTTGTTTTTAAAGTGGTCAATATGGAAAGTCACTTGGGATACCAAGTTCAGAGCTGTGTCAGAGACATTATTTAAATCACAAAATAGCATGTTAAAGGAATTACCAAAAATATAAAAACTTTTCATAAAATGTCTCAGAAAATTGAATTATACATTTATAAGGTGAAGAACATACTTGCTTTTATAAGAAGCACATATATATATATATATATATATGAGTCATTCACAACCAAAGATAACCTGTTACAACATTGAAATGTTCTACACAATGAGGATCTTTATGCCATATGGCAGAATATAAGAACGGACCATGAAGACACGTACATGCATCCTCATAGTTAGCAGCTATTGTGGTGTAGCAGAACACTGCTCAGAACTACAGTCCTTTTCCTTTAGGGCCCCACCACTCAGGGAAAGCCAAACCCTTGACTATATCACAGAAAAGAATTACAGGATGAGCCAGTACAAAGCAAAATTGTAGTTTATTGAAAATAGAAGAGTACATATGAGTGTGTGGGTGTGGGCTTCTTCTCAAAGGAGAGTCACAAATGAGTGTCTTAGTCATTGCCATAGGTCACTTTGGTGTCTCTCAAGTTATATCTCAGTGGGTTGCTAAGAAATTTTATTTTTTCTTTCTTTCTCCCATCTTTCCACAAATAGATTATAGGGTAGATCTGGAGTTGCCTTGGATAGCATTAAAATCTAGGAACAACCAAGACTGCACAAGGATGTTAGGACCTATGCTTTTCTCTATGTGGGGTTTCTGGTGAAGTTACTAGAAATATATAGATTTACAACTGTGAAAGGAGGAAGGCCATACACACTTAGGCCTTAAGAATGGTTAATTGCTTACATGCCTCTGTGTAAAATAAATATTCCTTGTTAGCTCTTTATTCCACTGTGTTATATCTACCCTCTTTTTTTTTTTTTTCTGGAGAGATGGCTCAGCCATTAAAAGCTAGGCTCATCACCTAAAGTAAAATAACATTTTTTAATTATATCTTTTCCCCCCAACATCTCCCCCTTTTATTCCACTAAAAGGCTCTTTTTTTCTTATAACGACAAATACAATACAAAACAATAAGAACAATTAGGAAATAAATATGAAAACTATAAGATATGACATACATTCCTGATGTCCAGTCCATATGTACTTGGCAACTAATAAGAATATTCTATTATCTCTCTATCTGGATAAACGTAAAGTTCTATACCTAACTCAATTTCATCCTAACTTGCATTACCAACTTTTTTCTTAGAAAACTTAAAACTCAACTATGAGACTGTATCTAGTCTTCAACCACATTAGAGAACTCAGAAGGATAAATATATCTAAATAAACAGGAAGTGCAAAGCAAGCAGCTTCCAAAACTAAGAAATGACAGACAACTGGCTGCCTGGACAGTCCAAAATTTTTCTCTATAACATTGGAGCATCTATCTTCAGCCTTTTGGCCCAGTATATATATCCAGAACAACTTCAAAACAGCTAGTTAAAATGGTCCAGCCTCACAGAAACCCAGTGCTAACATCCACAAATTTAAGAAAACATGTGACGTGTGTTTTTCTGTGTTTGGATAGCCTCACTCCGAGTGGTTGTTTCCAGTTCCATCTATTTACCTGTGAATTTAATACTTTTGTTTTTCTTAATAACTGAATGATATTTTGTTGTATGAATGTACCACATTTTCATTATTTATTTCATCAGTTGGTGAACATCTACAATTTTTCTATTTCCTAGCTAACATGAACAGAACAGCAGTGAAGATGGAAGAACACGTCTCTCTGTAGTATAGATGCCCAGTGATTGGATAGCTGAATCATCTGATAGATCTGTTTCTAGATTTTTAAAGGAACCTCTACTTTACTTCCATAGTGATTGTACCAGACTGTGCTCCTACCAGCAGTGACTAAGTACTCTTTTCCTAAACTCATGCCACCCTCTATCCTTGAGAACTCTCTGTTTAGGTCTATACCCCAGTTTTTGACTGGGTTATTTGTTTTCTTGATCATTAGCTTTTTTTTGGTTCTTTGTATGTTCTAGATACTAACCCTCTGTCAGATGCATAGATGGTAAATATTTTTTCCCCAATTTTGTAGGGTGCCTTCCTCTTCAATTCAATGATGATGTCTTGCTATACAAGGTGTGTGTGTGTGTGTGTAAGTGGGCATGAAATCCCACTTCTAGCTAAGAGCTATGGACATTTGATGTCTTCAGGGATAGGGGAGTCAGTGTTCTTTAATGGTAGGACGCTGTGTAGGTTCATCTTACTCCAGCGCAGGTCTCACTCCCAGGAATAGTTACGAAACACAAACTGGACCTGATGAGGGGAGGGGAGAAAATTCAAAATTATGTGGTTGAGTTTCCACAGCTATGCCTTGAGGTTGGACTACATCTCCAGCTCCAACAGTGCCTGAGAGATACTGGGCTCATCTTCTCTAGCTTCCTGCCATTGGGCTTTTCAATCTTGGGCTTCCCTTCCTGCCATTGTGCTTCCCAATCTTGGCACTCAGCTGGACACAGATTCATCTTTATGGAGTTCCACCTTAGAAAGAGCTCTGTAAGCATTTGCTAATATGGTTTGACAGATTAATTCCACAATGGTAAGCGAATTTAGCATTCTTAGGATAAACCTACATGATCATGATATGTGCTTATATTTAGACCTTTAGACATTTTTGTTGAGAACCATTATACCAATGTTAATAAGAGATATTAACCTGTACTTTCTGGTCTTGTGACTTACCTATATAACTTTCCCAATGCTGTGGTTGGGAGTAGAGTGTTCCCTACATGAACCAGATGCTTTTTCTTCAGTTGTGCTGTGAAAAAGGCCACTTAAGATGAAACAATGAGAATTAGAAGCCAAGCTTAGAGTAAGATGAGTGTTAAGTTCAGGAGTATGGTGAGCTGCAAACTGACACCTGTTCAACAGAAACAAGCCATATGTTAGGAAGGAGGAAACTTCCTATGGAGCATGGGCATTGACCAAGGAGACCAGTTTGAACACCAGCCTGAGTGGTGCCAGTTTTAAGTAAGACCCTGTGTTGGCTTTCCTTGTATTAACTGCTGAAACTGAATAAATTTTTCCCCAAGAGGTAACCTGCTGTATACTGTGATAGACTAAGAGAAAGGGTTGAGAAAGGGAAACTTTAAAAGAGTACTGGCCAGGAATGGTGTCACACACCTTTAATCCCAGCACTTGGGAGGCAGAGGTGAGTGGATCTCTGTGAGTCCAAGGCCAGCCTGGTCTACAGGGTGAGTTCTAGGATATCCAGGGCTACACTGAGAAACTCTGTCTCAACAAACAAAAAACAAAAAAGAAGAAAGAAAGAAAGAAAGAAAGAAAAGAAAGAAAGAAAGAAAGAAAGAAAGAAAGAAAGAAAGAAAGAAAGAAAGAAAGGAGTACTGGCAGCCTCTTAGCAGCCTGAGCTGAGGGAAAGATAGCAGAAGCACAATTGTTGTCCCAGATAGTTCGTGACAAAAAGAGTGATTTGCTAGGCACTGCAAGGCAGAGTGTGAGGGGAAGAAACCTTGTTCCCAAGTATGTGGAAATACTGGCAATGTTAGAGCATATGAGATATTCACAGAAAGAATAACTTGGGAGATCATTTGGAAGGAGAAGGGAAGAAAACTTAGTTGGGAGATAGTATGTACCGACCCTACAAAGTGCAGAACTATACCAAATATTTCAGCCTTTATGCACATTATATTCTTCATCTCAAAAATGGCTGCAGTCATAATACTTCCCTACTTTCTACAGAGCATGATACTTGACCGAGGAGACCAGCTTAAACACCAGCCTGAATGCCCTATGAGGAAGGCATGAGTATAAATGCTCTAAAAATTAAATGGAACAAATCAAATGCTATCATTTACATAGACTGGTGAGAACTAACTGTGGCATTTATAATCATGTGTTTAATGAAAATGTCACAAATAATATATATACCTCCGTTATAACTCATTAACATATGCAGATCCAAACAACATAGTGGAAAATATGCTTCAGTGTTTTGGGGTTGGGTAAACAGTTCTGCTTAATGCTTTCCTTCTCACATCTCTACTTCTACACTTACCTTGAGTAAGTTTTTGTAAAAATAAAAACTATTATTTTTCCTGCAATGAAAGAAATGTAAAAGTTTAATGTTTACTGATATAAATCAGAATCTTCAATTATTATCCAAGAAATGAATTTTATGTTTAAAACACTCTATTCACAGAAGCATCTCAGTTTTTTTCATTTCCAGATGTGAAATGCTCTCCTCTTTAATGCAAGTCTGTCCTTGTCAGCAAAGAATGTTGTGCTAGATTCTGAGAGAAACGGTGAGGAATAGCAGGCCTTTACAGAAGTCATTCCATGTCACATAAGCAGCTACATGTTAACATCACCTTGGAAACTACTTAGTAATGAATCAAAAAAGAAATAGAGGTGCTCTATATGCACCTACTCAAAGTTTTCACAGCAATCTTATAAAGAAAGCATTTTACAAGGAGACCCACAGAAGTTAAATAACTTGTTCCAACCACAGAGCCAGGTAAAGATCTCACCAAGACCCAAACAAAAGTCTGCTTGTATAACCAGGTATCAGCTGTTAACTGCATGACCTCAGAAGCACCTGTATACACAGACTACATGAAATGGAGAATGTCTCAGTCATGTGGGAGTATTAACAAACTGCTTGCTGTAGATGAGGTGGCAGAGAAACTCCCACTCCACAGCTCTGGAGCTGTGAGGGACAAACTCACAGGTAGATTTTGTGTCTTTCAAATCTAGATCACACCTTGCTGTTTGCTTACATATAGGAGACAAAACACCCCTCTGTCCTCAATAAGGGTTTAACCCATAGTCCCCCAACAAAGACCCTTCCTCCCAATTCTCCGGCAGAGTGACTGGGTTTCAACATGTGACCTTTCTTTTCAGACCACAGAGAAGAGAACCTCAACATACGGGGTGATAAATATTCCCCAAGCATTTTCTATTATTGATTCATTGACTTAAGAGCTGTACTGGCTTACAGATTTGAAGCTAAATTGGGAAAAATGAAATATCACTTAGAACACTGGACACAGGAAGAGAATACTCTTCTTGTGCATAACTTCTAAGTCTTATCAGCTAAGCATTATACAACTTTTTTCTTGTCACTGTAGAATGAAGTTGTCACTCATTTATTTGTTCATTTTGCCATAAATATTTTGAGTGTCTGTTCTGTTCCAGGCACTGGGTGGTAGGTATTAGTGGTGCTCTCAACAGTCCATTTAGAAGCACTTAATTTTTTATTTCAAGCTTCTCAGACTATTACTCACTGAGATTCAGTATTAACAGGAAGAAAAATTTCCCTGCCTCCATGAATGTGCATATTCTTGCACAAACTGGGCTTTGGGGTTCTCTCCTGTTCTTTACATAAGACATAACCTTTGTATTCTCTCATACTAAAATTCAACCACAATTACATATGTATACACACACACAAACACACATACACACACACACACACACACACACACACACATGATAAAGAAAACCAGTAAGTATCCATTCAAACAAAGGCAAATTCACTCAAAAGGCATAGACACTCAGCAGGTATTTGTGAAACTGAGGCCCACTTATAGCTAAAGATTTCAATTTTTTAAGTCTGTGAAAATGACCAATATCCATACATATTAACTGTCTCCATTTACCCATGGTTGGGCTGGTATTTCTCCTTCCTATGCTGCATCCTTTATTATGGAAGACACACTTAGTAATGGAGTCATTATCCTGTTGAGGACTAAGAGAAAGTGTTCCTTCTTTCCAGAATTAAAGTGCCTGCTCCTTGACTTGGTTATTAAAATGAGGGCTCAAATAGCTCCTTGTTCTAATTTTCCTTATCAGCCTCCACAGGACCCATTTCAGGCTGTCTGTGAAGTGTTAGAATGCAATTGTGTGCTTGAATAAAAAGAGAAACTGAATTAGAGCCTCTTAAGACCATTATATTGTCTTATTTAGTGACACTGTTTGCCTCACCATTACTAAGCAATGAGCTAAGTGTTCTTCCCGAGTAGAATAATGGTACCACATTTAACCAGCACTTCACACTTTGCAAAGCACTTTCGAAGCACACATTCTCTCTTTTGAACTATACAATAATACTGGAGCAGATGGAGAGTGTGCTATCATCGTAGATTTATGTGACTAAGTTATAGCTTTCAACCTCCAAAGTCAGAAAGGACAAGTTTATGGGCATGGTAATGGAGCAGAGTTGTCCCACCTCTGGAAAATGGAATGTCTGTCACAGAGCATTCCAGCTCACTAAGGACTCAAGCACCATTATTCCTGCTGCTCTGTATAAAGAGACCTAACAAATTCTCACTGGAAATATTCATATTTGAGAAAACAGAAATGCAGCAAATCAGAGAAACTATGTGAAACTCCATTAGAGGCAGATACATCAGTATTGGTTACTAATTCGTAAGTTTGGGAGGACAAGTAATTTTTAAAAACCATAAGTTTTTAGGAACTGTATTGAGGCAGGAGAGAAAGACAGGAAATTAAGTGGACACAAGAAAGGAAACGAACCCCTCTCTGCATCTAGCCAAAGCCTCTTAGAGTCAAAAATTGTAACACAGTAAACATTTGAGGTGAAGGTTGCTGACACATATTTCTCATTTTAGATATTTTTATTGATTCTTTAGAATTTTATACAATGAATTTTCTCATATTTAACTTCCTTCCTCAACTCCTCCCATATCCACTCTCTACACCCTCTCTTCCTTACCCACATAACTTTGAATTTTCTCCCCTCCCATCATCAGGTCCAGTTTGTGTTTCGTAACTACTCCTGGGAGTGAGACCTGCGCTGGAACAGGAAACAACCACTCGGAGTGAGGCTATCCAAACACAGAAAACACACGTCACATGTTTTCTTAAAATTGTGGATGTTAGCATTGGGTTTCTGTGAGGCTGGACCATCTTAGCTAGCTGTTTTGAAGTTGTTCTGGATATATATTTTTGAGGAAACAGCTATTGAGGCAGTCTGTGAAGCTGGATCATCTTGTCTTCTACTCTTATATCTTTGTGTATTGATACAAAATTAAGGTTAACTTTTTAAGATATTGGACCCATGTAATTCTTAAAAGTGCAATATGAATTTCTAGGCATTTTGATAGGGGGGAGTAAGTCAGGCACAGTGGTCAGGGAGATCTTGCAGCTCTGACTGACTTGCAATCAGGTTGCTTTTTTATTTAGACAACTTTCTCAGAACAAAGACAGACTAATGATTATCCAAGAAGTAAAGATTATATCATTTTCTCTGGACATGTGTTTAGTATTTCATTATATGGCTGGAGTTATAAGTTCAGTAACAATTAGAAAGTACAAAAGAACAGATTTAATTTTTATTATCAGCCCTACAACTAAAATTCAAAGAATCTAAAGAATGTCTTCACCAAATCAAACATATTTATTATATGACTGCCTGCTTTTAGGCCGGCAGTATTTGCAGTTTTAAAGCACTCCAGACAAACAGAAAACACCTGAAACAGTATTTTTATAAATAGCAAATATTAATACCTGACTTCTTTTGCTATATCATTTCATCATCTATAATGTAATGTTTTTTTTTTGTCAACCTGTGTTATTTACTGAGTTCTGTTCCTCCAGGACTGTATGTGGTGGAAGTTTTGATTTCTTTAGAAATATGGTTGTATTGAATGAATGTGTTTTGGTCTCAAGTATGGGATGTGGGGGTGCTTTGTCCATCACTGAAAAACAGACTCATAAGAGGATGAAAAACATCCTGATGGTAGAGCTCATGATGTTTTGCCAGCTGGAAACTGTCATGTGCACGATGGGGTGATGTGTGCATTCTAAATATTAGTTAATCTGGTCCCAGAAGCTTGCTTGCCGTACATCAAGTAATGCTGTGTTACCTTGCTTGTCTCTGATTGGTTAAATAAATGCTGAGGTCTGAGATTGGGCAAAGACAGAGGTAGGCAGGACTAAGGTGCGGTGGTTTCTGAAGCAGAGAGGTTCATGGGAAGAAGCCTCCAATAGAAGAAGTCTCCAAGAGAAGAATCAAAGAGCAGGAAGAAGGACACGTGCCATGGGTTAGAAAAAAGAACCTCATTCCACGTGGCCAGGTACACTGGAAGTGTGTGGAGAATAACAGCCCAGGGGATGTCTGTATATTATATAGGGCTTTATTCAGGGATAGAAGTATGAGCTAGCTTAGATGGGATAAGATTGTACAATACAGGCCAAGGCTTGTTAAAATCCATCAGGGGTCTGTGTGCTCATTTATAATGGCAGGTTAAGGATTAACACTGCTATCCAATTAACGATAATATAAACAGTGTCAAATAATTTAATTACCCATTTTCTATACATGGAGGGAACATGCTTTTTGCTGGAAAACATCCTTTGATGGACAGACTCTTTGGAGAGTGCATGATCTTTGTCAACAGGAAGTACCTTGTGTGGAGAGCGTGAGGTTGGCCAATAAGGAAACATCCTTGTGCAGATTTTGAGGGGGTTTAAATGGAGTCCTGGAAATGTAGAGGGACTTTTTGCTTGGCATCCCTTCTCATTGCTGCTTCACTTTGAAATACTCCAGACGATGATTTGTGAAACTTTCTGCTGCCAAGACTTGTTGCCGATCATGGCTCAGGACAGGCTAAGATTGTAGTCCCAAGTCAGGGTGTGGCAACTGCCATTACCATTGCTGCCAATATCGGAGCCAGTAGCCAGTGCCACTATTGCCACAACTACTGATTGCTATGCTCCCATTGCTGCTTACATCTGTTCCCATGTATGCCGTTTGGGCTGGTCTGCTGGAATCCTGATGAATCAACCCAAGGACCTATGACTAAAGAGGTCTATATATTCTGTCTCTATTCATATCCTTTCTCCTGCACCTTGGGTCAGTGGATTGGAAAGTGGATAGAGATATTAGTATAACAATAAATAAATAATTTAAGGTATACCCTGTACCCTATCTTTAAACTATATTTTCAGAGAGCTCTAAGCATATTCTAAAAAGAGGCCTTGAATCTGTTACCAATTCTCCCGGCCAGTTAGAATTTTTCAATTTTCTCTAAGTTTAACCTGTTTCAATTATTCTATTTGAGTTTTCTTAGGGGCAGATATCCCAAGAAGAGTCATGGCCTTGTAAAGAAATTCCAAACATGTTTAGTGCTTATGGTGATCTCCATGGCATAAGGAAATCTTCCAAATAGGACCAGATAAAGTTATTTCACTAACAGGAGAAAGGATAGTAGGTTTAGGACTTCCTTAATTTTCTTTGGAAAAGATATAAAGTGAATCATAATGTACAAAGTCCTCATGTAGAGACAAAAACCTAAAAGCGAGGTACATAATGACAGCTATCCCAACATTTGGTTCAGCTTTGCTGAAACTGTGTGCTGGCTTCATGACGTTCACTGTTTTCAGTGCATATGATAACTCAGAGAGGATTCAGAATTTTCCAATAAATGTCACAGGGACAGCTGAATGCATATATGTATGAGAGCTGTGCTTCAAACTTGACCTTATGGAGTATACAAAAATCTACATAACAGAGATCACAAAAGTAAAATTAAGATATACATCTAGAAAACATATATGAAAAACTTGATAATTTTTATGATCTTGATTAGGAAAAGAATTTTTAGGCATGGTGCAAAGGTAAGATGAGCTATGTTGGCCTTCATGAATTTAAGAATCTCTTTTGAAAGATACTATTAACAAAATAAAAAAATAATGCACAAAGTGAGAGAAATGTTTGCAGTTAACATATATATTCTTGATGAAAGTTCTATATTAGATAACAGATACCAGGAAGACAGACAGGTACATCATCTGATATGTTAAAATAATAATAAAATTAATGGTTGGAGATATGGCACAGTGGTTGAGAGCACTTGCTACTTTTGCAGACGACCCAGGTTTGGTTCCTAGCACCCACATAGCTTATAACTATCTAAAACTTTAGTTGCAGAGAATCCAATATCCTGTTCAGGCTTCTGAGGGTAGCAGGTATACATGTGGTGCACATACCTACAGGCAAGCAAATGCTTATACACATAAAAATAAAATGTTTTTTAAATTATTTTTTAAATATTTATTTATTATGTATACAATATTCTGTCTGCAGGTATACCTGCAGGCCAGAAGAGGGCATATTTCATTGTGGATGTTTGTAAGCCACCATGTGGTTGCTCGGAATTGATCTCAGGACCTTGGGAAGAGCAGTCAGTGCTTTTAACCTCTAGCCATCTCTCCAGCCCCTTGAATTATTATTAAAATCCTACCACCAATATCACTGGGAACCCAAAAAGTCTCAACAGGTTAATTCACTCTAGGAGACTGCAATCAACATAGATCCCAAAAGTATATACATATACATTATAAAGACAGAGACACTGGGTACACATAGGAAGCCTCCCCCTGATTATTTGAATGACATTACCTTAGAGTTGATATTGATACATACATCTCTTGAGACAGAGCCTGGTTTGTGATCTTAGGCTCCCAATTTGGCACAAGGGCCTGTAATAGACTAGGCTTTTTTTCTTCAAGGTCCCACACAAAATTTAAAAACAGTTATTTTTAGCAAGTATATCATCAAAGATATGGATGTCAAATAAGCAAATGAATATATTTGTCATTTGTCAAGATTAAGTAAACAAATTTAAATAGCACTACAGATTTCCTAGAATGGTTAAAATGAAAAATACCATTAACAAATGTGAGTGAATATGTGGTGAGTTGAGACTGAGGCACATATTCTGGAGGGAATAAGAAATGGCACAACCATCTCTCACAGTTGCCCAGTTTCTAAAAACCCAAACATAAATATGTGGAATTCAGTTATTTTACTACTAGGTAAACCAAGAGGAAAAGAAAATAGGAGTTGGAGAGGTGGCTCAGTGGTCAAGAGTGCTTGCTGCTCCTACAGAAGATCTGAGTTGTACACACACACACACACACACACACACACACACACACACAAAAACACAAACACACACACACTTAAAATGAACAAAAATCTTAAAAAAATAAAGTCACCTGTGCCAATGAGTTTGAGGCTTTTCCCCACTTCTATTAGATTTAGTGTGTCAGGCCTTATGTTAAGGTCTTTGATCCACTTGGACTTAAGTTTTGTGCAAGGTGATAATTATGGGTCTAATTTCATTCTTTTGCATGTCAACATCCAGTTAGACCAACACCATTTGTTGAAGATGCTGTCCCTTTTCTATTGTATGGTTTTGGCTTCTTTGTCAAAAATTAAGTGAGTCTAATAGAAAAGAAAGTGGGGAAAAGCCTTGAACTCATTGGCACAGGTGACAACTTCCTGAAAAGAACACCAACAGCTCAGGCTCTAAGACCAACAATTAATAATAGGACCTCATGAAACTGAAAAGCTTCTGTAAGGCAAAAGACTGTCATTTGAACAAAACGGCAACCTACAGATTGGAAAAAGATCTTCAACCCTACATCTGACAGAAGGCTACTAACCATAATTTACAAAGAACTCAAGAAATTAAATGCCAAGAAACCAAATAATCCAATCAAAAATGGGGAACAGAGCTAAACAGAGAATTCACAAAGGAGGAATCCCTAATGGCTGAGAAATGCTCAGCATCCTTAACTATGAGAGAAATGCAACTCAAGTGGACTCTGGAATTCCATCTCACATCTGTCGAAATGGCTAAGATCAAAAGCTCAAATGACAGCACATGCTGGAGAGGGTGTGAAGAAACAGGAACTCTCCTCCATTGCTGGTGGGAGTGCAAGCTTGTACAACCACTATGGAAATTAGTCTGGAGATATCTTAGAATAAAGAAAAAAACATGTACATGAAAAGACTTTTACATGAATGTTTGTATCTGGTTTATTTGTGATAGCCCCAAATTAGCACCAACATAGGCATGTGTGTATAAATAAAGTGGTGCATTTTTACATGTAATCTATGCTCAGCAATACACAGAGATGATCAACTGGATAGATGCTCCAAAATGAATAGTGCTCAAATATAACTTGTAACTTAATCTAAGTGAAATTACTAAAATAAAAACTATGGAGACAGCAGATCAGAATTTGCCTGAGGGTGGGGGGCAGAAGGCACAGGAATGAAGAATCACAAAGACACAGTAGAACATGGGGAAAATGATGATATATTCGTGGTTTTTAAACCCAGTAATGGTTTCACAGGCATAGATATACCAAAAACTACATTGTGTACTTAGGACGTATGGTGTTTTGTTTATTCATTATGAATCAAAACATGTTAAAAAGAATTCTATTTTCCACCATCAAAAAAGGTCATATGTACTAGCTTTACTTGCACTCTATTGCCCTTCACCCGCACTGTGTCTGATAAGTATGTCTATATAAATAAAACACCTTCCTCCCCCTCAAACTTTTGTCTTTGCTTTCCTGTGGTTTGAATTCCTAGTACAATTTTTTTTCCAGTGCTTGTCTGGCCTAGTGTTCTCTGAGTTTGCTGGCTGTGTGCACAGGTGTCTGACATTAGTTTTGGACCACTCTTAGTTGTTTTTACTTTAAATATTCTTTTCTGTGCTGTTCTCTTTTTCTTCTGACACCCGAGTTGGGCATATTGTACCCTTGAAATTATCCCACAAAAAAACAGGTAGTGCATGCCTTTCATACCTGCCCTGGAGAGATTGAAGTAGGTTATGAGGGAGACTCTCCTAGTCTATATAGAAAGTTGTGGGTTTTCCTCTTCAGAATTTTTTTTGTCTTTGTGTTTCAGTTCGGCAGTTTGGCAAGTTTGTACCGATGACTACTTTCAAGCTCACCAATTCTTTGCCCGTGTCCACTGTTCTTGGGAGTTTATAAAGGCATTTTTCACTTGTTTGGTGGTTTTTTTTTTGCATTTTTAGTACTATCTGAGTTTCCATATATCCACTTATACTGCCCATCCATTCTTATATATTGTTTCTTTTACGTGAGAGCCCCGAATGTGTCATCCAGTTATTAAAAACTCACTGCTCAATAACCACAAACACAATCTGTGTCACCATAGCTGATTCTGTGTCTCCTTCCTCTGGTGCATGCCTTATTCTTATTTTCTTACTGTTGTTTGCTCTTTGTTTTTGTTTTGTGGTCAATTGAACATTTTTATTTAGTAGCAAGAGCTAATTCTAAAGGTTTTCTGTGTGATATCCATTCTTAGTTCAAAATATGGGCTTTTTTTACTGTTTGCAGTTGTTGTAGGTGTCACTGACTCCAACTTATCCAGATATCTTTGATTTTTTCTTTCTGTTTTTCTTTGGTCTTTTGAGCCTCCTTCTCTTCCTCTTGCAGTCCTTTCAGTTGTGATGCATCCCTGTTGGTGTGGTGGTGAGAGGAATGGGCCAGAGAAAGATTTTGTAATCCTAATCTCATGAGTAAATTTCAATTTTTTAATGAGTCTGGGCTATCATCGTCACAATGCCAAGTAGTTTTATTTTTATGTCTTAAGACTGGGATGCTAGAGAGGATTCAAATTAACTGATATGTTCCATTTTGTGGTGGGATAAGACTGTGGTGTGCTCCTTTTCCCCCGAGGGAAGCAGACCTTTGTAATGGAGAACGCTCCAAGTGCTTCTTCTTCTTCTTCTTCTTCTTCTTCTTCTTCTTCTTCTTCTTCTTCTTCTTCTT
>CAJQZJ010031994.1:1019688-1121707 GCA_907164525.1 Lophiomys imhausi | reverse complement strand
AGGGAGGGGATTGTGATTGAGATGTAACTTGAAGAAATAAAAAATAAATTATTAAAAAAAAGAAAATTAGAAACAACCACTTTACTGAATGAAATACATTGCCTGCTTTTCTAATACACAAATGAGTACACATGAACACAGAAAGATGGGTGCCGAATACAGATAAACTAGAGGAGAGTGATACAGTGATATGTTAGCTCACAGGGATGGGGCAGAATATGGAGGGAGCCAGCAGGCTAAGAAACAGGAGGCATCAAAGTAGGATCTTGTGGGAGTTAACCTGATGAAGATAAAAAGGAAAAATGAAGGACAATATGGGTCATACGAACAGCAGATGCACGTGAAATAAAAGTGAATGAAAATTCTTATATATATATATATCACACACACACACACACATATATTTACTACTTTGCTTGTATGCCATTTGCACCTATTGCTTTAAGCTGCTTAATTTAGAAAACTTTCTGAAGTATGGAGAGAGTATTGGATAGTCTGTGCACTCCACACTCTTTACAACTACCTTACCCCAGTACAATTAAGACATTATTTTCTAATATCTTATTTTCTATTGAGTCATAAAATGAAAATGTTATACATCTATTTCAATTATGATTGGTTTCTAACATGTTCATTTATGAGGTTATAAAACAAAAGGGAAACCCTTAATTTTCATGTGTTCTGAGACTTTCTTGCATGAGAAATACTTAAAGCTAATTAATGAGACTAATAACAGAATCTTGCAGCTTGCAAGATGTTCAATTAACCACAGCTGCCCTCTGGGAACACTCCATGGACTTCAGTGATCTGTTGAAGGTTTTGCGAACCTGAGGCAAGGCTCCCAGCCTAAGATGGAAGAGGATTGCCTAATAATTAGAAAAGTCCAGGAGTTACTTACCTTGAATTGTATTTTTACTTTAGATACATTTTTTTTGTCTGACCTTGGGCAAACTACGTAAGCTTTTGGGGTTTCTTTATCTTTTAAATGCTGAGAATACTTGCTTGATTTTAGGCCTTTTAAAGGTCCTTTGAATAAAAGCTGTTCTAAGTGTTTTGTATTATCAGGGAATGCCAGATTTACAAGTTATTATTAGCTGTGGTAGGCATGTGAATTCACATCCTCCCTCCTCCAAGATTAAAAGAACCTACCATCAGAGTTCAACTGCCCGGTTGCCATGGGCACAGGGTTCTTTCGATGCTATGTTGTAGAGCAGTTAATACTCAATCATTATTTATGGATAGAAGTAGAAGTTGTATTTTCACCTGGCAAACATTATTTATTCATTGGCTACAGGCCTTGCTAAATTCCACTGGGTAGCTTTTACAAGTGTCACCACCATAAGCATCAGACATTGGTTTATAATGTTTTGGAAATAATCTGACAAAAATGTGGAATCTGGCATAGTAAATAAATGATCATTCTCAAAATGAAAAATGAAAACTAAAATACTAAACAAATCCCACTAAAAATTACAGAGCAAAGAAAACAATCAGTTTCAAGTAGCTAGCTTACAACAAATACACAATGGCCATAACCAGACACCCATTCATCATGACCTCTACAAAGCTTAGTCAGACTGGTAAATATTTATACTGGTAGAAAAGGCAACTCCCTTTATGTCATCTCATTTACATTCTGCAAAACTACTGTGCTTCTTTTATGACATTATTTGTTGATGTGTTAAAAAGGAGGACAAAGTTATTAAGAGTACTGTTGCAAAATTCTTTGAGGCAAATGCTTCCAAAGAAAGCAAGCTATTTGTTCCTGAACTCTTGCCTCTGTCTTTCTTCTGCTGCTGTTTGTTCATTTCTGTAGAACTACAAACATCGTTTGCTCAAGGCAAAGATGACTGGCTGACAAGCAGTCAGCAGGGCCTGGTCCCAGTGGGAAGTGATTCTTCTCTCACAGGGAAAGCATCCAGGCCAGCTGAGGAGTGGCTTGCTGTATGCTCAGCAACTCCAAGGAAGACTCACAATATCATTCACATTTAGTTATAAAAACACAAAGAGTTCTGGAAAATCTACATTTGTACCAGTTTAATCACGTGAATACCATTCTGGCTGATGTTTTGTCATCTTCATTCAAGTTAGAGTCATTTGGGAAGAGGAAACCTCAGTTGAGAAAATGCTACCACCAAATTGGCCTATGGACCATTTTCTTGATTAATTTTTGATGTGGGTCAGTTTAGCTTACCATGGGTAGTGCCTTCCCTGGATAGGTAGTTCTGGGTCATATAAAAGAGCAGACGAAGCAGGCCATGAGAGGCATGTCTGTAAGTAGAGTTTCTCCATAGCCTCTGCTTCAGTTTCTGCCTCCAGCTTCCTGCCTTGTCTTCTTGCCCTGACTTCTCTTTGAAGATGGACTGTGATGTCAGAAGTTAGTGAAATAAACCCTTTCCTCTCCAAGCTCCTTTTGGTCATGGTGTTTTATCACAGCAATAGGCAACCTAACTAAGACAAATAGTAAATACTATTGTCTAGTATATATTGAGTACCATCATAGAAATCAAAGATTATTAAAATACAGCCCATTATTTTAACAGATTTTAAATGTAGTGGAAGAAATAGACACTCAAAGTGTAAAATGAATATTTCTAAGCTTAACCAATTAGGGGGTAAAATTGAGTAACTAAAGTTCTTCTGGTTCATAGTTCTACTAAAAAGCTGTCCTGCTATTTAATGGGAGTGATTCACACATAATCAGAACTAGACCTTTGCTTTGGTTTTTGCCACTGTTGCTGGAGTTTTGTTTATTTTTCTTTTTTTAAAGTTTTTTTCCTTTATTTTTTATTTCTTCAAGTTACATCTCAATCGCAGTCCCCTCCCTATTCCCCCTCCAGTCCCACCCTCCCACCCTCAACCCCCCATCCTCTTCCTTTTTTTTTTCTTTTAAGTTTAAGGTATATCTTATTTCCCCCTACAGTTTCCCCTTTCAGTCCAACAAATGGCTCTTTTTCTTATAATAATAAGTACAATACAGTACAACAGAGGTAATTAGGCCACAGTTATGAGGGTTATATGGCTTAACATACATTCCCAATGACCAGTCCATATGTATTTGGTACCTGACTTTAACATTCTACTATCTAAACATCTCCATGAGTTTAAAGTTCTATATCTGACTCAACATTCATACTAATTGCAACACAATTTTAAAAGTATCTTCTTAGATGTATAACACTCTCTTGACTCCTAAACAACTCAAAATTTAATTATGAGATTTTATCTTTCTGTTCTTCAATCACCTCAGAGACCTGAGATGGATAAATATATCTGATTTTTATAGGAAGTACAGGGCCTGCAGCTTCCCAAACTAAGAAATGACATACCAGTGGCTGCCTGGACAGTTCCCATTTTCCCTCCATACATTACAGCATCAATCTTCAGTCATTTGGCCCCGCATCTCTGACAGACATTGATTGTAGAGCAGGGGTTATGAAGGACTTACCTACCCTGTCTTGGCAGAGCTAGGCTGTCGACTTACATGCTTCCAGGTTTTGTCCTTTTGGGACAGCATTCTGTCTACAGTTGGAGCAAGGGGCTTTTCCTACCAAGAGATAGGCTTGCAACTAATTCAATCATCTCCCACTGGAGATTCTTCGATGCTCATCTTCTACTTGGAGGAGAATAGGGGGTGCTGTCAGGAGTTGATATATCTTGATATAAAAAAAATCTAAAGTTACGAAAACATCTTTGAATGCCATATTCTGCAGATCTCTTGAGATTTTTGAAGAGGCCCTATCTATCTCTTATATTAGGGTAAGCAGATGTTGCTTGTCTCTTAGCAGGTTTATTTCTGATTTTTTTTCAACATTTATTTATGTTTTCAAGTTATATTTCAATCACAGCCCCCTCCCTCCTCCTCTCCAGGAGAGGCTCTAACTTGAGTCCCAAATGACTCTAACTTGAATGAAGATGACAAAACTTCAGCCAGAATGGTATTCACGTGATTAAACTGGTACAAATATAGATTTTCCAGAACTCTTTGTGTTTTTATAACTAAGGAAATGTGAATTATATTGTGAGTCTTCCTTGGAGTTGCTGAGCATACAGCGAGCCACTCCTCCTGCCCTCTTCCCAGGTTTCCTTCTATCCTCTATTTCTTTTTTAAGGTGTACCTTTTCCCCCAACACCTCCCCTTTTTAGTCCAATAAAAGGCTCTTTTTCTTATAACAATACACAAAATACAAAACAATAAGAACAATTAGGCAAAAGTTATGAAAATTATAAGGTGTAATATACATCCTCAATGTCTAATCCATGTTTATTTGGCAACTAATAATATTCTATTATCTGTCTATCTTGACGAGTTTAAAGTTCTATACCTAATTCAGTTTCTATCCTAACTTGCATTACCAACTTAGAAAAATATCTTCTTAGATCTAGAACATCCTTTTAATTTGTAAATGACTTAAAACTTAACTGTGAAACTATAAATATCTAGTCTTCAACCACATCAGAGATCCGAGAAGGATAAATTTATCTGAATAAACAGGAAGTGTAGAGCAAGCAGCTTCCAAAACTAAGAAATGACAGACAACTGGCTACCTGGACAGTCTCCAGTTTCTCTCTATAACATTGGAACATCTATTTTTAGCCTTTTGGCCCAGTATTTCTGGCAGACATAAATTGTAAAGCAGGAATTATGAAGGACTTGCCTACCCTGTCTTGGCAGAGCTAGGCTATTGAATTACCTGCTTCCAAGTTTTGTCCTTTTTGGACAGCATTCTGTTTACAGTTGAAGCAAGGGCTTTTTCTTTCCCAGTGTCTAGCTTGCTACTAATGCAGCCATCTCCAAATGGAGATTCTTCGATGCTCATCATCTACTTGAAGTAGAATGAGTTGGGGATTCTGTAAAGAGCTAATGTCTCAATATCAAAAAATCTTAAGAAAACATCTTTAAATGTAATATTCTACAAATCTTTTGAGGTTTCTCAAGACCATCTATCTCCATATATTTGAATAAGCAAATGTTGCTTGTCTCTTAGCAACTTGATTTCTGATTAACTTAGAAAACATCTGTGATACACTAAACTATTACCTAAAAAAAGACAAGTTTGAATGACTACTAGATTGCATTTTTTGATTATCCTAAACAGTTTGTGATAGTTGCTCTCAAAAGGCTAGAACTTCACATTGCATTTTTAAGAATTATATAGGTACAATACCTTAAAAAGAGTTAACCTTAGTTTTGAATCAATATACAAAGATCTATACCAATACAGCCAAATATAACCTTATTTTTGTATCAATATACAAAGACATAAGAGTAGATTCACTAATCTATCCCTTTTTAAAAATCATTCCTATATCATGTCTATATCCCTGTTTTACTTTTCAATTGTGAGAATGGAAACAACATTCTTTCATATACTTAAGGAATTATCTGGGATCAATTTCAGAAAGTAGGTGAATAATGCTAGTATTAAGAAAAAGTAATAGAAAAATGTAGGGGAAAGCTTAAGAAGTGAGTATCATAGGTTTTGAATTGTCACATAGATAGTGTCTGTAAGACAATCAAATGAGGGTAACAAGTGGACAATTGGAATTACAATTCTGTGACTAAGGAGAGAATGCATATTTTTGTTTATAAGCCTGTGGTGGCTGTATGTGTCATGTATGTATGTTGTTGTGACTGGTTAGAGAGAGTTCAGAAAATGGAAAAGAAGGGACACGTTACAGAGAAAGAGTCTAGATTTCTTTTTAAAATCATGCTTTGTTAATCAAAAGAATAGAAAGAATATTGATATTAACAGAATTTTAAATTGAAAGAAGTCTAGTGATTGAAATAGGGGTGAATGGGCACAAAGTTAGCTAAGGAACACACTTGAATGACTTCTAGTTTTATTAATGTCTACCCCTTTTAAACAGAGGAGAGAAACTTACAAACTGAATACTATAGGAATTATTTACCTCTTAAGAGTCTGTCCTTTCCAGGCTTGTGTTTCACTTATATTCTTCATGCTCCTATAACCAAGCCACACCAAATCTACTCTTTGCCATATATGTATATATGTGGCACTGTGTGTATATATATATATATATATATATATATATATATATATATATATATAAAACAACAATATTTGTTGCTATTGTTTATTTATTATTTCAAAGTACATCTCCATCACAGTGCTCTCTTTCCACCCCTCCTGGTCCCACCCACCGACTCTCCACCCCTTCTCCCTCCTATCCTACTCCTCCAAAGTGGGGTATCCCTACATATCAGTCCCCACCCAGTTCAGCAGTCATATGTGGGCTAAAAACTTTCTCATGCACTGGGGGGCCAGCATAGTAGCACCATTAGGGCAAAGTGTCTCACTAACAGGTAACAAAGTCTATGTTCATGTTCCCTTTGGTGCATTGGTTGTAGTATAGTTATCTTGTACTATATGACTAAAATAAGTGTGTAGATGCCATATGCATCTTTCTGAGTCTGGGTTAGCTCACTCAGGATGAGCTTTTCTAGTTCCATCTATTTGGCTGCGAATTGCATGATATCCTTGTTTCTGATAGCTGAGTAGTATTTCATTGTGTAAATGTACCACAGTTTTTTTTTTTTAATCCATTCATTGGTTGAGGGACATCTGGGTTTTTTTTTCCAGATTCTAGCTATTACAAATAGAGCTGGTATGAACATAGATGATGAGATGTTCTTGTGGTTTAGTGAGGAATCATTTGGATGTATACCCAGAAGTCATATGACTGAGTCTTGAGGTAGAGCTATCCCAAATTTTCTAAGATATCGCCAGATTGATTTCCATACTGGTTATACAAATTTACACTCCTATCAGCAATGGAAGAGTGTTCCCCTTTCTCCACAACTTTGCCAGCATGTGCTGTTATCTGAGTTTTTGATCTTAGCTATTCTGACAGGTGTGAGATGGAATCTCAGAGTTGTCTTGAGTTGGATTTCTCTGATGACTAAGGATGTTGGGCATTTCTTCAAGTGTCTCTGGGCCATTAGCAATTCTTCCTTGTGAATTCTTGGTTTAGCTCTGGTCTCCATTTTTTGATTGCATTATTTGGTTTCTTGGCATTTAATTTCTTGAGTTCGTTGTAAATTATGGATATTAGCCTTCTGTTGGATGTGGAGTCTGTAAAGATCTTTTCCCAGCCTGTAGATTTCTGCTTTGTTCGAGTGACAGTGTCCTTTGCCTTATAGAAGCTTTTCAGTTTCATGAAGTCCCATTTATTGATTGGTGGTCTTAGAGTCTGGGCTATTGGTGTTCTGTCCAGGAAGTTGTCACCTGTGCCAATGAGTTCGAGGCTTTCCCCACTTTCTCTTCTATCAGATTTAGTGTGTCTGGTTTTATGGTGTTTGATCCACTTGGACTTAAATATGTGTCTATTCACATTCTTCTACAAGTGAACATCCAGTCAGACCAGCACCATTTGTTGAAGATGCTGTCCTGTTTCCATTGTACGGTTTTGGCTTCTTTGTCAAAAATTAAGTGACCATAGGTGTATGGGTTCATTTCTGGGTCTTCAATTCAATTCAATTCCATTGATCAACTGGTCTGTTTCTATACCAGTACCATGCTGTTTTTATTACTATTGCTCTGTAGTACAGCTTGAAATCCAGGATGGTGATGCCTCCAGATGGTTTTTTTTTTTTTTTATTGTACAGGATTGATTTAGCTATTCTGAATTTTTTGTCATTCCATGTGAGGTTGAGAATTGTTTTGTCCAGGTCTGTAAAGAATGGATTAAAAATCTGTGGCACATCTACACAATGGAATACATCAGAAACAACGAAATCATGCAATTTGCAGCCAAATGGATGGAACTAGAGAAGCTCATCCTGACTGAGCTAACCCACACTCAGAGAAGGATGCACATGGCATCTATTCACTTATAATCATACTTTAGCCATATAGTGCAGGATAACTATACTACAGCCAATGCACCAAAGGGAACAGGAACATAGACTTTGTTACCTGTTAATGAGACACTTTTCCCTCGTGGGGCTGACTTGAAGGCCCCCAGTGTATGAGGAGGCTCTTGGCCCTCATATGACTGCTGAACTGGGGCAGGGGACTGTTATGTAGGGACACTCCACTCCGGAGGAGTAGGATGGAAGGGATAGGGGGTAGAGGGTGGGAGGGCAGGACTGCAAGGAGTTTAAAGAGGGTACTATGATGGAGATGTAACCTGAAGTAATAAATAAACATAAAAAGGAATTGTATTCATATTTTGATAGGAATTGCATTGAATCTGTATATTGCTTTTGGTGGGATGGCCATTTTTATTATGTTGATCCTACTGTTCCATGAACATGGGAGCTCTTTCCATCTTCTGATGTCCTCTTCAATTTCTTTCTTCCGGGACTTGAAGGTTTTTTTTAATATTTTTTATTACTTCAGCTTACATCTTCATCACAGCACCCTCTTTCCACCCCTCCCAGTCCTGCCCTCCCACCCTCTACCCCCTATCCCTTCCATCCTACTCCCCTGGAGTGGAGTGTCCCTACATAACAGTCCCCTGCCCCAGTTCAGCAGTCATAGGAGTACCAAGAGCCTCCTCATACACTGGGGGCCTACAAGGCATCACTACTAGGGCAAAGTGTCTCATTGATAGGAAACAAAGTCTATATTCCTGTTCCCTTTGGTGTATTGGTTATACTATAGTTATCCTGTATTATATGGTTGAAGTTCTTGTTATACAGGTCTTTCACTTGCTTGGTTAGAATTACCCCCAAGTATTTTATGTTGTTGTAGCTATTGTGAAGGGTGTTGTTTCCCTAATTTCATTATCAGCCCATTTATCTTTTATATAAAGAAGAGCTTCAGATTTTTTTTGAGTTATATTTGTATCCAGCAACCTTGATGAAGGTGTTTATCAGCTGTATTAGTTCTCTGGTGGAATTTTTGGGGTCAGTTATGTATACTATCATATCATCTGCAAATAGGGATAGTTTGACTTCTTCCTTTCCAATTTGTATCCCCTTGATCTCCTTTAGTTGTCTTATTGCTCTGGATAGGACTTCAAGTACTATGTTGAAGAGATATGGGAGAGTGGGCATCCTTGCTTTGTCCTTGATTTTAGAGGAAGTGCTTTCATGAAGGCACTTAGTGCTATGAACTTTCCTCATAGCACTGCTTTCATTGTGTCCCTTAGGTTTGGGTTTGTTGTGCCTTCATTTTTGTTGGATTTTAAGAAGTCTTTGATTTATCTATTTATTCTCTGACCCATTGGTCATTGAGTAGAGAGTCGTTCAGTTTCCATGAATTTGTAGGCTTTTTGTTATTCTTGTTGTTGTTGAAGTCCAGCTTTAATCCATGGTGTTCTGGTAAGATACAAGGTGTTATTTCAATTTTCTTGTATCTATTGAGGCTTTCTTTGTGTCTGACTGTATGGTCAATTTTGGAGAAGGTTCTGTGAGGTGCTGAAAAGAATATGTATTCTTTGTGTTTGGGTGAAACGTTCTGTATTATCTGTTAGGTCCATTTGGTTCATGACCTCTGTTAGTCTTATTATTTCTCTGTTTGGTTTCTGTCTTGATGACCTGTCCATTGTTGTGAGTGGGGTGTTGAAGTCTCCACTACTAATGTGTGGGAATCAATGTGAGGTTTAAGCTTTAGATGAGTTTCTTTTACAAATGTGGGTACCCTTGCATTTGGGGCATAGATATTCAATATTGAAGTGTCATCTTGATGAATTTTTCCTTTAATGAGTATGCAGTGCCCTTCCCTATCTTTTTTGATTAACTTCAGTTGAAAATCAAAAATGATATTAGGATCACTACTTCAGCTTGCTTTCTGGGACAGTTTGCTTGGAAAACATTTTCCCAGTCCTTTACTCTGAGGAAGCGTCTATCTTTGTTAGTGAAATGTGTTTTTTGTATGCAGCAAAATGATGGGTCTTGTTTATGGATCCATTCTATAAGTCTGTGTCTTTTTATTGGGGTGTTGAGTCCATTGATGTTGAGTGATATTAATGACCAAAGGTGGTTGTTTTCTGTTATTTTGATGTAGTTGATGGTTGTGTGTTTCTTTTGGTTTAGCTGCAGTGGATATTTTTGATTCCTCTGTTTTGTTGGTTGCAGATATCTTCTCTGGGTTGGAATTTTCCTTTGAAGATGTTCTGTAGAGCTGGGTTTGTGGATAGATCCTGTTTAAATTTGGTTTTGTCATGGAACATCTTGTTTTCTCCATCTATGCTGATAGAAAGTTTTGCTGGGTATAGTAGTCTGGGCTGGCACCTATGTTCTCTTAGGGCCTGTAGGACAGCTGTCCAAGCCCTTCTGGCTTTTAAAGTTTCTGAGGAGAAGTCAGGTATAATTCTGATGGGTCTGCCATTATATATTACTTGACCTTTTTCTCTTACATCTTTTAATATTCTTTCTTTGTTCTGTATATTTGGAGTTTCAATTATTATGTGGCAAGAGGAATTTCTTTTCTGTTCTAATCTGTTTGGAGTTCTGTATTCCTCTTGGAACTTTATTGTCATCTCTCTCTTTAAGTTTGGGAAGTTTCCTTCTATGATTTTGCTGAAAATGTTTCCTGGACCTTGGAGTCAGGAGTCTTCTCTTTTATCTACGTCTATAATTCTTAGGTTCTGTCTTTTCATTGAGTCCTTTGTTTCTTGGATGTTGTGGGTGAGAACATTTTTTAGATTTCTCATTTTCTTTGGTTGTTGTACTGATTTCATCAATTGAATCTTCCACACCTGAGATTCTTTCTTCCATCTCTTGTATCCTATTTTTGATACTTATGTCTGTAGTTCCTGTTCTCTTCCCTTGGTTTTCCACCTCCAGGATTGTCTCTGCTTGTGCTTCCATTTCAAGTCTTGAACACTTTTATATTTTTTATATCTTTTCTGCTCCATTTAGATGTCTTTGTCTGCCAATCTTTCATAGCTTTTTTTCTTTCCCATTCATATTTGGCTGAGTTGGCTTGGAGGGCTCTAATGGTATTCTCCATTCCTTTCATTTGTAAAATTGAGGATTCTTTAAATTCTTTTAGGGATTTAATTTCTTCTTGTAAAGACTCAATCATTTTCCTAAGTATAGATTTGTCATCATTTTCATATGTTTCAACTGTGGTGGGATTTTTCAGGTGTTACTGTGTTAACCTCACTGAATTTTTTTAGAGTCATATTTCCCTGATTTTTGTCAGTTTTGTTCTTTCGCTGAACTTTAGCCATCTGGTTGTCCTCAGTTGATTTTTCCTAGTGGACCTGGCTCCAAGGATGGACCATTGGTGTAGAAGCCTTATATTCTTGGTGGTCTGTACCACAACACCAGCTAGGTGGGGTCTTGTGTTGGGGGCTGGATTTCAGTAGGCCCCCTGAAGTTCACTCCTTCATGTTGTGTCCCAACTGGGAACTCAGGTTGGGGTTTGGGTGACATGTGTTATTCCAGCCTGCAGAGTCTTGAGTTCTAGCAGGCCATCCTAGTGATGTCAGTGGTTTGTAAGCTAGTGCTGCAGATACCCTGCTGCTCATGTTTCTGGTCTGAGGGTTAGGTCTGTGGTCCTGGTCCCCCCAGGCGGCTCCTCCTAGGTGGTCCCCAGGGTACATCTGTGTCCTTGGCTGTAAGCGCTAAGCCCTTGTAGTCTGAGTCACTCAGGTACTGCACATAGGACAAGAACTTGCTGCTTCAGGGGTGGAACTGTAGATGCTGATGGTACTGCCTCATAGACCCCCAATGAATGGGGAGGCTCAAATGAGATGAGGGACTGTTATATAAGGACACCCCACCCCAGAGAAATAGGATGGAAGGGATAGGAGGTAAAGAAAAAAAATGAAATGTGATGTTTCGGCCTCTTACTACTAATTGTCATAAACTGTTTAGGATAATTAAGAAATGCAAACTAATAGTTATGCAAGCCGGTCATTTTGTTAGGTACTATGACAGCCTATTATAGTTATTTTCTAAGCTAATCAGAAATAAAGCTGCTAAGAGACAACAGCATCTGCTTACCCTAATATAAGAGATAGATAGGGCCTCTTCAAAAACCTCAAGAGATCTGCAGAATATGGCATTCAAAGATGTTTTCGTAACTTTAGATTTTTTTATATCAAGACATATCAACTCCTGACAGCATTCCCTATTCTACCCCAAGTAGAAGATGAGCATCGAAGAATCTCCAGTGGGAGATGATTGAATTAGTCGCAAACCTATCTCTTGGTAAGAAAAGCCCCTTGCTCCAGCTGTAGAAAGAATGCTGTCCAAAAAGGACAAAACCTGGAAGCAGGTAAATCAACAGCCTAGCTCTGCCAAGACAGGGTAGGCAAGTCCTTCATGACCCCTGCTCTAAAATCCATGTCTGTCAGAGAAACGGGGCCAAACAACTGAAGATCGATGCTGTAATGTATGGAGAGAAAATGGGAACTGTCCAGGCAGCCACTGGTATGTCATTTCTTAGTTTGGGAAGCTGCAGGCCCTGTACTTCCTATAAAATCAGATATATTTATCCCTCTCAGGTCTCTGAGGTGGTTGAAGAACAGATAGCTAGAGTCTCATAATTAAATTTTGAGTGGTTTAGAAGTCAAGAGAGTGTTATAGATCTAAGAAGATGCTTTTAAAATTGTGTTGCAAGTTAGTATGAATGTTGAGTTAGATATAGAACTTTAAACTCATGGAGATGGTTAGATAGTAGAATGTTAAAGTCAGGTACCAAATACATATGGACTGGACATTGGGAATGTACATTAAGCCATATAACCCTCATAACTAATTACCTCTGGTGTATTGTATTGTATTTATTATTATAAGAGAAAGAGCCATTTGTTGGACTGAAAGGGGAAAATGTAGGGGGAAATAAGATATACCTTAAACTTAAAAAAAAAGGGGGGAAGAGGATGGGGGGTTGAGGGTGGTAGGGTGGGACTGGAGGGGGGAATAGGGAGGGGACTGCGATTGAGATGTAACTTGAAGAAATAAAAAATAAAGGAAAAAAGTGAAAGCACGTATAACACTTAACAGAGCAAAGAGACAGCCTCCCCTTGAGGGGAGGATATATATATATATATATACAATTGTCTTCACCCTTATATACAATTGTATATAACTTCTTTTTCTACATGTTGATTGGCTAATATCTCCCAGTTCTAGGAATGAGATATAAGGAAAAGTGATTGATGCCTTTTCTTCTTCTAATACCTCTCTGAAGATCTTCCTTGCTAGCTCACTCTTATCTTAATTGCCATTGGATACAGAAGATCTAGTAGGTTTGGAATTTCTAGAGGAAGTAGCAATGCACACCAGAAAGATCTAAGTGTCTAAACTGTGCAGAGGTCAAACCTCTACTAATCCATATCCAACTGTGGGTATCTGAAAAACCAAACAGTTACTTTGTTTGATACTAGCATATTGAGAATATAAAGATGAGTTATTTTTCACTAATACAAAGGTGTAACAGATTGTACTAGAGATTTTCAAAGTATTAGATTCTGTGTTAATTCAGTACAGTTGTGGGAAATACGTCTACTACATTGCTGATCAACAGCTTATTGATAAGGATGGGGATGGAGCAGTTGGTGGAAGGAGAAGGAAGCCACAGAATGATTTGCATTCTTTAGGACGCACTATATACAGAATTAGATAAACATTTTTTTTTCCTGAGCCTGGTAGTGGCAGCACACACCTTTAATCCCAGCAGTAGGAAGGCAAAGGCAGTCAGATGTCTGTGGGTTTGAGGCCAGTCTGGTCTATAGAGTGAGTTCCAGGATAGATAAGACTACATGGAGAAACCATGTCTAGAAAAGGAAAGAGACAGAGAGAGAAAGAGAGAGAGAGAGCGAGCAAGAGAGAGAGTGAGAGAGAGAGAGAGTGAGAGAGAGAGAGAGAGAGAGAGAGAGAGAAATTCTGGGTGCTGGAAAGATGAATCAAGAGTCAAAAGCAATTGTTATTCTTGGAGAGACTTCAGATTTGGTAACCAGCATCCACATGGTACATCTGAGGTGTCCATAAATTCAGTTGTAGGGGATAAGATAACCCTTCTGAGCTTCATGGACATCAGGAACACATATGATGCACATACACACATGCAGGCAAAATACTCATACACACAAAATAAATAAACCTAAAATTTTTTTTGTAAATGAAAAATTTCCTGAGGTGTTATAATTGTCACTAAAATAAAGTAGCATGAGTTCGTATATAAAGGATTGATCATTTATATGAAGTAAATGTTTTTGTTTTTGTTTTTAATTTTTTTGACAAAGATGAAATTACTTAGAAAAAAACCAAGTATATTATGGGAAAAGAATAAAAAACATGGTAATTCTTTACTAGATGCCAGCTGATATGTGCGTTCTTTCTTTAAATTCTGTGCTTATGAAAGTGTTATATCTCCATTTTTCATCACAAAGATTGAGGTGTAGGATAGTAAGTCCTTGTCTGAGTATGTGGAGCTTTTGAGCAGTGACCTGGCATTCCAACCTGAGCTCTTCAGCATCAAGCTTTAAGGTCTTTGTCAGAGCATTGTTGCTAGAGCCCACAAGATAAGAAGATGTGATAAGATGATATCTTGGTCATTACTGATGTGTCAGGCTCAAGTCCTGGGAATGAGAGCAAGTGCAGATCCTCTCTTCTCCCTGTAAGATATACAGTTCATTAGTTTTTCACTTGTCAGAAGTGCTGAGTTTTCATTATTTTTTTTCTTTGTTTTTATCTCAGGGGAATATCATTCTGTACAGGTTTATTGTTAATTCCCTGGTAACATGCTTAGCTGCTAATTTTTTTCTTTACTGTTACTTGTAAAAGAAAGCTGGCCTGTTCTTGAAATTTCAAGGAATTGATCACTCTAGGATGAAGTATTAGCCCGAGAGTCATTGTAGGAGAGGAGAAAGTGCAGGAAAAGCAACTCCTCTTCCTCCCATCTATCTGTCTTTTCTTTGGTACAAGCAATATTCATGTTAACAGAGTCTGTCCTTCCACCTCAGTGACCTATGCTGTCTCTCAATAATCTTTTTCTTTCAAGAACTATCAAGTTTGAACTTAAAATAACACTTCCAGAAGAAAGCCATCCTCTCTTCAGACCATTTTCTCATTTTCTCCTCCCTTCTTCCCTCTGTCCCTCCCTCCCTTTCTTTTTCTCTACCTCCCTCCCTTCATCCCTCCCTCTCTTTTTCTCTCACCCCCTCCCTCCTTCCCTTCCCCTCTTTTTTTTCAAGTTTTTTTTTTCATCCAAAGCCTAGTTTCTTAAATGCATTATCTGGTATTTAGGGTATTTTTTATATGTGAATATAGAAAAGCACAATTTTGTTGCTTATTCTGAGTAATTAAGGACTTTGAAGGGAAAATTCACAAATATGACTTCTGTATATATTCATTCATTTATTTTGTAAGAATTCATTATATTTCATAGTGCTTCAGAGATGGAATGGTCCAAGGAATATGATTTCTTATTTCACAGAACTTAGGGACCAGTGGAACAACAGCATTAAAAAAATACACATAAAACTCATCCTGAATGAGCTAACCCAGACTCAGAAAGATGCACATGGCATTTACTCACTTATAATTGGATTTTAGCCATATAGTACAGGATAACTATCCTACAACCAACATACCAAAAAGATCAGTAACATCGACTTTGTTACCTATCAATGGGACAATTTGCCCTGGGTGTGCTACCATGTAGGTCCCCAGTGCAAGAGGAAGCTCTTAGCCCTCATATGACTGTTGAACTGAGAGGGGCTGATATATAGGGATACTCCACATCGGAGGAGTGGGATGGGTGGGAGAAGGAAGATAGGGTGGGAGGATGGAATCAGGAGCAGTGGAAAGAGGACAATATGATGGTTATGTAACTTGATGTAATAAATAAACATTATATTAAAAATACACACATTAGTACACACATTGATAATTTTTATAACTATTGTAAAATTTTTTCTCATCAATTTAAATTAGTATTTTTATTAGTATTTTTACTGAAGCCTAATCAGTAAAAGTAGACTTCTCAGTATAATATCTACTTAGAATGTTTTCAGTTTGTAATTGAGATGCAACTGCATCTTAGTTGAGCATCTTTATCCCTCAATTATCTCTTTCCTGTTCATTAATGATTATTCAGAGGGATTTCATACCTTTCTAACCATTATGAGAATGAACCAGTTCCAGTCCCTGACAGTTTGGATATTCATTTTCTTTTCCAATTCATTATTTGCTTCCCTGTCTTATTAGGACCTGGCAGTTAGTGAGAGGGACATGAACTGGGGAGGCTTGTGTGGTCTCTCCTTTTCTGAACCCAGTCGGTTGCTCTGTCAGTAGTGTGGGGATAGGGGAATGTTTGTGAAGGGAGAGAGTTATAGAAAATGAGTGAGGGCATATTTACTCAATAAGCCCCTGTGTGCTTGTTCCCTTTGACCTTCCCTCCCCCTCTTGGTGACCTTGTGTTGCTAGAATACCCTAACCTACAAGACTACTCCTTAGGGAAGACATAGCAGCATCTCAGCACCAGCCCACTTTTCTAATGTATATTTTTCACATGGGAAATGTGTATATGTATGTATTTAAGGGCTGATGGACTTGTTAGAGCCTTGGACATGGCTCTCCCTTTCATACATCCTCACTTATCCATTTCTCTGTTTAGTTCAGACCAGGCCAGGGGATGTGCTACCCAAGGCCCAAGAAAGAGATCAGCATTTCCTTTTCATATGTTAGCTTAGCCTCTGTTAATGATTCTTTGAACCCATACACTTGGCTTTGGACTAGGACAGATACAATTCTGTACCTTCTAAATTGAAAAGAATGGTTCTAGGGGATTGAAGATGGGTGAAACTTGATGACTGGTTCTGCTAATGGCAAACCCTGTGTGCTGCGTTTGAGATCTCATGAAGAATGTGAATGTAGTATCATTTTATGGATTCCTTTAAGGAGAGCAGAACTCTAATAATCTCTTAACTGGTGCCACACATTAACATTACATCATGGGGATTAAAGTTCAACATGAGTCTTAGAAGGGACAAACTATACTCAAACCATATATTTTTTTTACTATATTTAAATATGTGCTACGAAAGATAACTTACAATGAAATGAGACTTCATAATAAAATGATTGGATTGGAAAGTTGGATTAGGTAAGGGTGTCTAAGAACTTAATACTTAAAGAATGGGGCGGTGTTTGGGTTAGGTAGGCATGGTCAAATGAATTCCAGGCAGAGAAAATGACAAAGGAGAGGGCCAAGGCAAGGAGCTTGGCTCTGTTAAAAAGTATCAGAACTATAGAAATGCAGAGGAAAGTGTTTTATGGATGCTCTTCAAGTAAAGCATACATTTGAATGGTAAAAATCACATAAAACCATTATTTGCTGTCCCTGGAAATCATATTAAACATTCACTCTAGAGTATGCAGATCTTTAAAGAACAGTCTATAATATGTGCTGAAACAGAAGTTTTAGTTCCTACTGTCTCACAGCTCCATGTCCCAGCTGCTTTGGCTGATATATTCTGGTAAGGATAGGTGCAGCCAAGTAGTCACCTTAGGAAGGAGAGGCCTCTGATACTGATCCCTTCTATTAATCTCTCGCCTAGCCTTGCCTTGTGCAAGTTAAACTGTAGGCAAAAGTGTAGCAAAGTTCTCCCTACTTTTTATAGCCTCCACTCTTAGAGAAAAGTTCTGTTTATGGCAGTAGGCTGAAAAGGCTGAAGTCTGACTGTCCCTACTCAAATTTGCTTGTAGTACCCTAGGAGAGGTAAACCAAAAAGACAAATGTTTTCCCACCATGCTATGCCCACCTATAGTGCTGGGTGGTATCACTCTTGGAAGAGCAGTTTTGCCTTAGTTGAGGCAGCTGCACAAGGATTCTTCTTGGCAGAAAGGCAGGCCATGAGGACAAATTGCTCCACAGCTCCGTGTCACAAGAGTGATTTCTTCAGAACAGAAAGTGAACTCTATGTCTACTAATTGTGGAGAAACACTAGAAGATTAATAGTTTCATATTATAAGTAAGACAGTAGTTGAGAAGTTCACAGGAAAAATCAGAAAAAGATGTAGCCAAGTAGAGCCTTCCTAGGATCTTGTAAAGTGTGGGGCTTGAGAACGCTTGCCTATGGATGGATGCTTCTACTCAGGAGTAAGATATGATGCAGATTTGGGAACATTCTCCCAGGACTACAAAACCATCAACACAGAACAGAGGCTTTATTGGCATATACACTTTGAAACATTTCTTAGGAAATATTTTTAATTGGTGTCATAATTTACAAATACACTGGAGAATCACCCAATGCTGCCTGAATCTGTTGCCATCCTGGATCTGAAGTGTGCACACAACCTTGCAACTGCATCTGGGCTGGCAGAACCTTTCTTCTCACTTTTACTTTTTTTCTATGACCCCTGTATTATCTTCAAAATAAGAAACACCCTTATTTTCCTTGGTATGATTTTCACTATTGAATTATCACTGTTGGACTGACTGACCTTTTTAGCTTTGATTTTCCATTTTGACTGTAGTCTGAACACTATGTGACCCACACCAGTGGCAGGAAATCTGTGTAGTAGTCTTTACTTCAATGGACTGATTATCCAGAAAAAGTCCAAACAGTGACTAAATACTAAATGACTTAGGGCTCATCATGAAAGAGCAGCCAGAAAGAGTATAATAGCCAGAGGTGGTAGATGACACAAGGAACTATTGTCTTCTGGGTTCATCAGGACACCCACACAATAAGAAATCACAGTAGCTGCAAGAGTATACACAACATTCATACGAACACAAATCAGACTAAATCCCAGCCTGAAGAGGAGAGTTGGGCACACAATCCCACCCATAACAATGAAGTTATTTATTTGTTAGCTTTCAGGAGAGGGAGAGATAGTTTTCTCTTAAAAGAGTAGCCCTTGATAAGTTGATGACTCTCTAGTGGAAGACCGCATATCCAAGAGCAGCACAAATTGATATAGAAGGATTTTTAAAAAGAAGGGCACAGTGTTGGGTGGGTAAGGAAGGAGAAAGATGTGGAAAGACTGAGGGTGGTAAATATGATAAAATTATGTTGTATGAAACTCCCAAAGAACTAAAGAAAAATTACAACATGCCACTCTGTCAATAAGAGAGCTATGTGAATGCCTGTGATAATTAATTTTATACCAACTTAAGTAGGCTAGAGTGCAAAGGTATTTATCAAATACCCATCTAAATGTTGTTATGAAGGTGTTTTTAGATGATATTTATATCACTCTCAGGAAAAAATGAGCAAAACAGTTTATCCCTTTATATTGTTGTTGATCAATTAATTAAGAGCTATATCAGGAAAACCCCAAGATTCACAGAGTAAGAGCGAATTATGTCTCCAGATTTCTTTCAGAATCATGAGATGGCATCAGTTTTTTCCTGGGTCTCAGCCTACTAGCCTACCTGGTAGACTCTGTACTTGGTGACTCACAAAGATGTATGAATTTATTTCTTAAATCTCTCTAGTAGTATGTATCCTATTAGTTGTGTTTCTCTGGAAAATACTGATGATTCCTATGCCCAAAACTGTAGATTCTCAGAAATTACCAAAGAAAAAGTCTCATAGCAACTAGTCCTTGAATAAACATGGGAAGGCATATTACAAGCTCTGTGAATTGCCTTAGCAGTCACTAAGCTATGCATATGACAAATACTAAATGATAAAAGTCCAGCTCACAAAGGAGATTTAATCAGAACTTTCGTTGTTGTCAATTGGCAGGTTATATATATATATGGAAACAGAGAATAAAATCTACCAAAGACATCAGTGACTGTACAATGTAGGAGAAACTCACTTCATAGAACCAGATCAGTCCTCAAATATAAACATTGATGCCAACAACTCCTGGGGAATCTGTCACTAGATCCACTGTTATGAAATCTAAAATTTATGATTTTAACTAAACGTAGTTGCTCATGTCTGTAACATCAGCACATGGGAAACTGAGACCAAAAGAGTTTCATGAATTTAAGGGTAACCTGGATTTTATTGTGAGTTCCAGGATAGCCTGGACAAACAAACAAACAAGATAAAACAAAAAACTCAATAACAAATACTAAATAAAATTTATAATTTTGAATAAAAATATTATGGAACATGATAAAGAATATGATATAATAAAGAAATATTATCCATACAGAAGAAAACAAAAAAGTAATAGAAACTGCCTTTGAAGACATCTATTTGGTGCCATTAGCATAGAAAGGTGTCAAAGCAACTAGTATGAACATTAGAAAATGAAGAGATAGACAAATATAAGATGGGAATGTTCATCATGTACCAGGAGCTAGAAAGAAGTAAAACATGAAAAAAAAAAAAGAAACAGAATTTCTGGATTTTAAAAGTATAATAATTATAATGAAAAAAACTCTAGATGAGTTTAGTGGTAAGTTTGGGCTGGCAGAAAAATGTATATTCAAATTTAAAAACAAGCCAATGAAGATGATACACTCTAAATAAGAGGAAAAAAAAAGAAGAAAAAATAAACAGAACCTCAGAGACTAAAAATCGACACTGAGGATGCTAAGGGAAGAGAAATAGAAATAAAGAGAAAAATAGTACAATAAGACTCCAAATTCAATTTGAAACATCCATGTACAATCCCAAAAATTCAGAAAATATCAAGTAATATAAATTAAAAGTGTCTCATACTAAGACATAGTCAAAATGCTAAGTTCAAATACAGAAAACTTACATGATTATTACAGATTGTATAATTACCTTTTTCACCCGTTTTTTTCTCTTCATTGGCTGAAAACACTACTTTTATATAGGAGTGAAATAAATTATAGAGTGGTATTGCAAGGGAGGGTGGGAAGAAACCTGTGAGCAGCACCAGATCGCACCTCAGCCACAGGAATAAGTTCAGAGGCCCTGGAAGGACTGAAGAGTTACTATTTCCAGTGCTCTAACTCTCTAATTTTCCTCTTTCCATCTTAGCTTTTTGGAAGCATGTAAGATTATAAAGACAGCAGCACTAAGTACTATTGGGGTTGAAAGATGTGCAGACAAAACTTGTGACGATAATTATACAGACAAAGCAGGATAGGGAATGAATTGCTTCAGGAGCCATGCCTTTGTGCTCTCTAGAACTGATCAGTGCATAGTAACATTTTTACTAGCAATAGTAAGTTTCCTCGTGGTATTTTCACACGCACACACGCATACACTTATGCACATCACACTCACGCACATACATGTACACACATGCATTCACACATGCACATCACACACCACACATTTATACATACATACATATATATATACATAATTATATATATGTATATATACACATACATATATACATATACACAATTATATATATGTATATATGCATCTATCTATCTATCTATTATCTATCTATTCATCCATCCATCCATCCATCTATCTAATTAGTTCTTAGTTTTCCATTCTTGTCCCTCTCTCATGGCTTCTCTTCCTCTTCCTTAATAGTTCACTTTTTACCTTTTTCCACATTGTTAATTAGACTTTGTATTTTTATTATTTTTTAAATTGAACATCCCTTACTGATCCTGCTTCCATGAGGCCAGTCTCAAGGGGAAGGGGAGAGCAACCAGCTGTCACAGGTAGGGACATTTCCAGATCTTATTTATGCTCAGAACTAACTAAACAAGCACAGAGTCACTATGGTGGTTAGAAGTTAGCAGCATGGGATGGGGAAGGATGAGGAGTAGGGTTGTCATGAGAAAATACAGGCTCCCCCCAAACTCGATGCCTGGGGCAGAACTTGGTCTGCTTAGGGATCAGAAGATCAAAAACATCTGGGAACGCCAGAATGGTCAGGGATGGAGGGAAGAGGATGGTCCAGAGGGTGGGAGGGAGGTTTGACAACCGGGATGAAGGGATTGCCCTCCCAATGCTGGGATCCCCCAGCCCCTCTGGTCTGGCAGGAAAGGGGCAGCCTGCGACACCCAACAGCAGGTCTGGGGGCAGCTCACAAAGGCTTGCTGTCCAGGGAGATGCCTGTGCTGTCACCTAGTTTTTCTGTCAGAGTGCAGCAGTCCTTGACCTCCTCGTAGCAGTTTGCTTGTAATGCACGCTTGAGTCCCCTCAGCCTCTTCTTGATGGCATCTTTAGAGCTGGTGTCTTTTTGCTCTGAAAGGGGTGCACTCTGAGGGGCCCGGAAGATGAACACCAGGTCCTCCTTCTTGCTCTCCTTAGTCTTTTTTTATATTTATTTATTACTTCAAGTTACTTTCCATCACAGTGCCCTCTTTCCACCTCTCCCAGTTCTACTCTCCCACCCCTCCCCCCATCCCTTTTATCCTACTCCTCCGGAGTGGAGTGTCCCTACATATCAGTCCCCTGCCCCAGTTCACCAGTCATATGAGGGCTAAGAGCTTCCTCTTGCACTGGGGGCCTACAAGGCAGCACCACTAGGGCAAAGTGTCTCAATAACAGGTAACAAAATCTATGTCCCTGTTCCTTTTGGTACACTGGTTTTAGTATACTTATCCTGTACTATATGGCTAAAATCCAATTATAAGTGAATAGATGCCATGGGCATCTTTCCGAGTCTGTATCTTGCATCACAGAGAGCATAGCGGCAGTCCTTGTCTGGTAGCATCTTGACAAAAGTGGTGTAGGGGTTGTCCACAGTCGGCCTCATATCTCCTACCGGTAACTTCTTACCATTGTCCAGGATGACATTCTTGAACTCACTCAGACAGAAGAGCACTGCCTGCTTGTGTTTTTTTTTTTTTTTACTTCTGACGTTGAGGACTTGCAAACTCTCAGGTCATTGAACACCTTGATGACACACACCATAAGAGAGCCACACCAGAGGCCATGTTTCCAGAAGCCAAAGGGAGATAGGGAAGCTCTAGAAGAACTGAGCAGCCCCGGCTGGTGTTGGGGTCTGATTGTCCCCTTACACTTAGTAAGATACCAAGAATACATAAACATAGTTTTAAACAACATGGTAAAAAGACATCCACTTAATGATTGAGCACAAGATTTCAGTAAGCATTTCTCCAATAAGTAGCAATAAGCAAATATCTGGCTTTTTGTAATTTTGAACAGAATTTGTATAAATTAAGTTTATTTAAAAATTGTAAACCGAAATAGAATGACATCACTTCCCCCTCCCTAGCCTTCTTCCAGCCCCTCCCAGTCACTCTCCCCCAAACCTCCTATAACCCTCCAAGTTAATAGTCTTTCTTTATTTTACTTTTATATTTTTAACAGGACATTTCTGATAATGTATATGCTTTTATTTTTGAAACTTAGTTTTCAATTTCTGTCCTTGGAGAATACTAATGCTACATACAGCAAAAAGTCTTCCAAAAATTATAAAAATGAGCAATCTTTTCTTATATATACACATATGTAAACATGTCATTCCTAAATATATTTGCATGATCACATATGTACTTTACACATATTCTTCAATATAGAAGTAAAGTATCTAGTCTCTAATTCTCTGACAGAACTTAGGATACGTCTTGTTTAAACTAATAAAATCAACATATGTGATATAAATACAAAGTGCTGTCTGGAACAAGTGACTGTCTCAAAAGCTGGGGACATACCTCAGCAGTAAAATGCTTGAAAAGGAGGGAGAGGGAGAAACAGACACGTATGTATACAAAGTTCAAAATGAGTTAACTTTTGTTGAATGTATTTACACACACAGACCCAGGCACACACTCAGATATGCTCACACATATTCAAACGTACACTCACACACACATACACACACTCAGGCTCACACACTCACTGACACAGGCACACCCACATTCACTCATACACACATATCAGACACACTAACACACACACACATTCAGACACACACTCTTTCACACATACTCACATACCATTGTCTGCTTCTTCTAGTTCTCTGATTAGTCTTCCAAAAGAAGGGAATAACATTTGTATTTTCAATGTGAATTCATGAGTTCTCATTGGGGTTTCTTGCATAATTTTCTGAATTCCACCCCTGTGAGATGGATTCCTTTAGGAGTAAGCATGTCTGAAACCAGTAATCTTCATGAAGTCATGGACATAGGTAAAGTAATAAAAGCTCCGTGAAAGTGAGACGTCTTGCAGATACTTCGTTCATGGTCCAGTGTTCTAAACAACTTTCTAGACTGCATTTTTGTTTCAACCCATGTTTCTTATAACATGGCTATGATATTTCATTCAAGCCTAGGTGCCAGTTAGTATCCTTCTGAGAAATGGATGCAGTTCTGATATTGTTTCAGGTAAGTATTGAATATCTATTATTTGTCAGTCATTATAAAAATTATTTACTTTCTATTTTTTTCTTGTGTTGAAGATAGAAGTCAGGGTCTTGGGCTGGTGAAATGACTCAGTGGTAAAGGCGCTCACTGCCAAGCCTGGCAACCTGACCTGGGGGCTACACAGAGAAAAGACAGAACCCACTATCGTTTGTTGCATATCACATACAGACACACAGACACACACACACAGACACACAGACATAAAGACACACACAGACACAGACACACAGACACAGACACACAGACACAGACAGACACACACAGACACAGATACACACACAGACACACATACATACACCCCACAGACACACACACAGACACACATGCACCCCACAGACACACACAGACACACATACACACACAGACACACACACATACACCACACACACACACACACACACAAAGACACACATGCACCCCACAGACACACACACACATACACCCCACAGACACACACAAAGACACACATGCACCCCACAGACACACACAGACACACATACACACAGAGACACACACAGACACAAACAGACACAGACACACACACAGAGACACACACAGACACAGACACAGACACACATACACACACAGACACACACACAGACACACATACACACACAGACACACACACAGACACACACAGACACAGACACACACACACACAGATATACACACAGACACACACACACTCAGATATACACACAGACACACACACAGACACACACAGACACAGACACACACACTCAGATATACACACAGACATACACAGACACAGACATACACACAAACACAGACACACACACACAGACACAGACACACACACAGACACATACAGACACACACACACAGACACACACAGACACAGACACACACACATACACCCACAGACACAGACACACATACACACACACACAGGCACACAGACACAGACACACACACACTCTCAGACACACACTCAGACACACACACAGACAGACACACACACACACAGACACACACATAGACACATGTGTGCTCACACAAGAAATGTAATTTTTTGCTTGTATTTATATATTTAAGCATGAATATAAATATAACAATTGAAAAAAGGAGGATGTGAATTGAGAGGGAGCACTGATAGATGTGTGGGAGGGGCTAGAGAGAGGAAAGGGAAGGGGAAATTATATATTTTAACTAAAGCATTTTAAATGGATAATAATTTAAAAACTAAAAGTTAGTTTTGATTAATAAATATATTTTTTTATTTCAGTGGCCCTCCCACGTTTCTGGATCTGAGACAGAATTGCTGACTTCACAATATGTTCAGTGGAAACAGACTCTAATTTCTTTTTCTTTTTTCTTTTTATTTTTTTTACAGCTTATTTATTTCTTCAATTTATATTTCCACTATAGTCCCCTCCCTCCACACCTCCCAGGCCCACCCTGTCATCCACATGGCATCTATTCACTTATAACTGGATTTTAGCATGTAGTACAGGATAACTATCCTACAAACAACACACCAAAAGGAACAGGAACATAGACTTTGTTACCTGTTAGTGGGACACTTTGCCCTAGTAGAACTGCCATGTAGGCCCAAGAGGAAGCTCTTAGTGCTCATATGACTGCTGAACTAAAGGGGGGCTGATATGTAAGGCACCCCACACCAGAGGAGTAGGATAGGTGGGAGAAAGGGGAGAGGGTGCAAAAAATGTAATTTAAAAAGTAGAACCCAAGGTATTGCACTTTCAAATGTTTTTCTTGGTCTCTTTCCTGCATCGATCTTTTTAGCCTTGTCAGCCATCTTCTTTTCCTTGCAAGACCACCTCTTCCCCACTTTATTGTCAGATGGCTTAGTTTCTGTAGGTATTCAGAAGTTCATGAAGAATCTCTTAGTATATTTGCAAGAAAAAGGAGGTGTTTAAATATAGAAAGAGGAAAAAAGCTAACTAGAATATAATTAGATTAATACCGTTGATGGTATTTTTATGCTTGTGAAGCATTAACAATTTGGTATTTTCCAGAATTAATATGAGTTAGTGTGTGCTGACTTACAGACATGTAGTGGCTATGAAGACGAGAGCAACCGAAGCTATGAAGAAACAAATGAACAAAGAACTACTTCTTTTTCATTTTTATCTACTTTACTTTAGTTGACTCTACTTTGACTAGGTGGGGCACCAATATAGGAACACTAACTAACACACACTGACTGACTGAATAAAGTGAGGTCCAGAGAAGCTGTTTTCCTGAGATCTCATGACTATAAAGTGGCAGAGGCAGAAGTCAGCTATATACTTTGATTTCAAAGTTGACTTTGGAGCTAAAAGCTATTTTGTATTCTTCTCCCATCAGATCGAGAGAGGTCAGAAGTTGCTACATCAATTTTATTGGTAATCTTTAGAGATCAACTTTTTAGCCATTTCTGCAGGGGCAGAATTGAGTCATTTTCCTCATGGGGCCCTCTGAGTTTCCTTAGAAACTACCCTGCAATAGGCAGTGATACTTCTTTTATTCTTCCTATGGCTGGAGTTCAGTTAGACACCTTTCCTAATACTAGCACCTTCCCTTTCAAATTGCTTTTTTCTCCCTGGGGGATTTGCTTACTTCCCTCTGCCACCTGTTCATATGATTTACATGTTATGAAAATTGTTCTGTTGAGAGAGAACAAAACACACCTCTTCAAAATATGAAGGGTCATTGAATCAAAGACAATTAAGAAGGAGCAGAAGGTTGAAAGTTCTCTGTTCCTTTATTTGTCTAAAAGAAGGACATACATTAACAAAAACAAAAGGTGTTTGGCAGTCTGTACCACACATGTAAAGGAAGGAGAACAGCAAAGCCTAACCCAACTTCTGAAGACATCATTAATCCCTGATGGGCTTAGGCATGACAGCAGTGGGCGTTTTCTTGAATAGATTTACTAACTAAACATTATTTCTCATTTGTTTGTCTTTTCTGAAGTTGCTGCCTGCAGCCTAAAAGTCCTTTTTCTTTGTGTTGTCATAGTTGTAAACATAGCATTCTTCACTGAAGAAGTCATGTAAACTAGGGTTCAAAGTCACCTCTGAGAATGACCCTTTCTGTGGGAGTGTTTCATATGTATATTATTCACATATACATTTGAAACATCTACATATCAATAAATTTAAAAAACTTGTTAATCTGTCTTTAATATCAGGGATCTGTTATAACTATGACAATTTTGGATTATTATTTTTCTCTGTGAATATTCAAGATCAAGGAAGCCAAAAAATTATGCTGTTTTTATTTAGTCTTCTTTTATGTTTAGAAAGATAATTCTTCAAGAAATTTAAGTATGATTTAAATGTATTTTATAAATAGAAATAATTTTTGGTAAATAGTAAAAAGTTGATTTATCTATAAGCATATTTGTAATGAAATGCCTATTTGGGAGTTTGTCATCTTTGAAAAAGTGTTGCAAAAACATCATCCTTTATGAAGGTTTGCCAAAGATATCATGTTTCTTTGAGTTTATGAACATCTAGATGATTGTTCTTCTATTTTGCTTTTCAAATAAATTAGTTACTCCTGTTCCTGAGAAATTATCAAGACCCTTATAGTAGAAGTACTGTCCATATACTCAGAAGAAAGGATGATTATCTCTGAAGACAAAGATAGAGAAGCATTTGACAAATACTCTTTAATAAGTCCATCCTCGTTAATCACCATTGGACACACCCATCTGTGTAGTCATACAACTAGATGACTGGCCACTTTCTTTATTTGACTCAGGCATTAAAATATACAAAATTTCCCATACATACAAGTAGCATTATATGACTGAGCCAGTTATATTTAGAGATACATATATTTCGCTGTACATACATACACACACATACATATATATATATATATATATATATATATATATATACGTACACACACATATATTCATATGCTTGAAATAATGACTAATGAAAAAAGTGGCCATGAACATGAAGGGGAGTGGAGAGAAGCATGTGGGAGGGCTTGGATGGAGGAAAGCGAAGGGAGAAATGTAATTGTATTATAATCTTAAAGACAAAATTTAAAAAATACACAGATTTTTCAGTTTCTTGGAATCTTCATTTATTTAAGAAGTCTCTTATGTTATTTAAAACATATTAAATGAATTTATTTGACTTGTTAATTTATTTTGGTTTGAATTTTTGAGACAGGGTTTCTCTGTGTAACAGAGAGCCCTGGCTGTTCTGGAACTTGCTTTGTAGATCAGGCTAGCTTTGAACTCAGAGATTTGCCTACTCTGCCCTCAGAATCCTGGTATTAAAGGTGTGTGCCATCATGACTGGTTTAAACATTTTATTTTGTTTCTTCTTTTTTGTGTGTGCTTTTGGTTTTGGTATTTAGCAAGACAGGCTTTCTTTGTGTACCCTTGATTTTCCCAAAACTCTCTCTGTAGACTGACTGACCTTAGTCAGAGGTCCTCATGCCTTTGCCTCCTGAGAGCTAGGATTAAAGGCATGCTTCACCATTGCCAAGCTGCTAATATGTATTTTTAAAATAAGAATCTCACCCAAAAATCTCGTGGTTGATGAAAAGAGAAACCCTCTCCCTTTACAAAGTCCCAAACACTGTTAATGGCCAATGTTACTGCAGTATTTTTGTGTTAGTTCAATGTTGTCTATGATATAATTTGCTAGTTTTAAACATCAGGTACTTTAAGCATTCCATTTTTATGATACATGGTTTGTGCTTAAATTATTTACCTGCAAGGTGAGAAATGGGAATAAAACATCTAAAGTAATTGTGGCCTATCTTACGATATGAATTTTCACTTTGGTTTTAGATTTTTTTTTAATTATTTTTTCAAGTTACATCTCGAGAAAAGTCTCCTCCCTCCTCCCCTTTCCTCATCTCTGTACTATCCTTCTGCTTGGATGAGGGGAGCCCCCACATATCAACCTCCCTCAGATCATCAGTCATATGAGGGCTAAGTACTTCCTCTTGTATTGGGGCTTGATATGGAAGCTCAGCTAGGGCAAGGCTTTTAGATCTAAAGAATAAATTTGCAAGACAATTTTATCTTTATTGGTTTGATGATCTGTTTCTTGAATTAGAACCTGGGTATGCCTATGCTTGATCTCTTATCAATACAGGGTAAAATCTGTATGTATACCACAAAAGGTGGCAAACAGAAATGTATAGTATTTAGTGCCTGCTAAGTCACTCTGCCCCACAAGTCACTCTCACACAAAAACTTTTCTAGTTGGAGCACAACCCTACATCTTCTTATATAATTAAACCGAATATCATGATCCTACTGTAGAGAATTTAATGCTGAAATCTCAGCCTTTTTACTTACAAACCAGTTGCCTGTGAAATATGCATTAGGCATTTGAAATTAGTAATAATGAATAGAATATATACATATTTTAAAAAAATACATGGATCATTTCCTGTCATTTTTGGTGCTTAACGCAGAGTAGGAGATCCACAGCCTCCAACAGCTGCCATTATCATTCCAAATTTCTCTTTTATTGCCCGTCAAACATGTATAGATTTAATGACCTGGAGGGAGATCAGTGAAATTCTTCACAGTGCTGCATGTTTATTAATGGGCCTCCTGTTCATTGTGCTGTGATAGTGGCAGGATTATGCCAGTGATCTGGCAGGTGGCAATTAAGAGTTTCTTTAGTTCTGAAAGAAAGGAAATTAGCCACTGATCAGTGACAGAGACAACTCAACATCCTGGTAAGTGAATACAGAAAGGATAAAGAAACAAAAGTCACAAAGAGACCAGAAGAAGGGAAAATTTTTGATGAATTTTCTCTGTTGTAGAACATGACAAGGAGGGACAGTAGTAATGTGGGAAGCAGAAGTAATGGAAAATATTGGGATGGAAAAGGCTGTAAAAATGGCTGGAAAGTCTTTTTTTTAATTTTTATTTTACATCCCAACCACAGTTGTTTTTCTCCTCATCTTCTCCCATTTTCCCCTCTCCCTCCAGTCCTCCTCCATTTCTCTTCAGGAAAGGGCCAGCCTTGATGGATATCAACCAGTCATGACATATCAAGTTTCATTTAGACTAGGTGCCTCCTCTCCTATTAAGGATAGACAAGGAAAACCAGTAGGGGAGTCTTTGCAAAGGCTCCGTTCCTTTTGAAAGTTTTTCAGTTCAGTCAATTAAATGTATTTCAGCATCAAGAACAGCTTCTGGGGCATAGACTTGTAGTATGCATGAAGATCTTTGTTCTATCCCCAGCATCCAGTCTGGTGGGACCTGGTGGCATAGGCCTGAAATCCTAGCATTTGGATGGTGGAGGCAGGAATGTCAGATGTTCAAGACCATCTTTGATTACATTGTGAATCTGAGGCCATTCCCCCAAATTCTACCTGTTATTTTCATTACTGTATAAAAGTTTTTGAAGGGAGCCCCAAATAATTAGTATTTAACCCCTGTCCTCAAACAGAATAAGAAATCTTAGGCAAAAGTTTACTGAGAGTTAGGGCAGGATGTCCATCATCTCATTCAAGCAATCAACAAGTGTTTGCTGGGGAGGTGTGTAAACTCTTTACTGAACATGGTGGAGGAATGTGAAAAGAAGCACAGTGGGTCTCCATGTTGAGCTTATCAGGCAGATAAGAATGCCACACATTTTCTTAAAGTATGAATTGAGTCAGTCAGTTATCAAGGAGTGCAAGATCTTTCTATAGCTTATTTTGTTTTCTTTGTTTAGCAGGTATTAAGTGCCTAATATAAGGCAGGAGCTGCCCTATGTGCCAGGACTACATATGACAAAGTCTGCACATAAGGATTTAACAGCACTACTTCTTTCAATATGTAATCACTTTTTTATTTGTTACTTTGCATACCTCAAAATCACAAATGGAAATCCTATCTCCTAGTATCATGGAGATAAGAGATTAATAGATTTTGTTAATGTGAATATATTTTTTAGTATAGTCCTTTAGAAATCTGGTGAGTTCCCTTATGAAACATTGAGAAGTGAGATGTACACAGATGATATAGGTCCTGTGAACTTGAAAGTGTAGGGATATTTTAATTCAACAACATGGCTACTCTGGCAAGGGATCACATACAAAGACCTAGGTCTGTGTGATCTGACTAGAATACAGACACCTCCTTAGTACATACCTTTAATCCCTCTGGCTGGAATTTAGTGGACACCTTTAATCCCAATCAATGGCATTTAATTGAGGAGCGGACAAAGTGACAAATCAGAGAAAGATTTGACAGAATGAGTCAGATAGGATGTGCCCAACTTTCAGGAGAAGAGAGAGGAAAGAGAGTTGACTTAGTAGAGTAGGGTACAGAAGAGAAGATAGTACAGTAGATAAGGGAGTAGGGTTGAATACAGTAGAGAAGACAGTACAGTGGAGTTGAGTTCAGTTCAATGCAGCACAGTACAGACAGTTTGGTGTAGTTCAGATGTGTGCAGTTGAGTTCATGCAGTTTGGTGGAGTTCAGTTCGTGGAGTTCAGAAGCAGAGCAATTCAGAAGCTGAGAGAAGCCAGTTTGAATCAGTCAGCTTGGAGAGGAGTCTGACCCAGAACAGCTGAGTTGAACCAGTCAGTGAAATTTCAGAAAGAGCTGAAGAGGGTGAGCTTACTTGGCAGTAAGCCTCTGAGAAGGCAATTACATAAGGAGAATGCAAGTCGCTTTTACAGTGAACGGCCAACAAAGGCCAAACAAATAATCCAGGAAATTTAAAACTCCATGTAAAAGTAAATAACTGAACATCACACTCAGATCTCAGCCTCATACTTGGAGGAACATGACATAGATCTTGTTCTGAGGAGTGAGACAAAGATGACCAAGGGACCAATTGCATCCTATATCAGAAGTGGCCAAGAGAACTAGGGTGTCAGTATAAAGTAGCTGGTCCATTAGACCAAGGAAAGATAGAATACATTGGTTTTAGATGAGACTGTAGGAGTGAAATGGAACAAGACTCTTGGGGAGATTTAGTCTCAACCTGTGGTTGCCAAAGCATGTAAGAAAACGGTCTCTAAGGGTTCTGTGGGATTATTGTTGGTCAGGGCTGTATTTGTTTTGCTTTACCTTTGTTATAAACCATGTGCATTGGTTTCTTGTGGCTGTGATAAGAGGCCCAGGAAAAGAAAGTGTGGAAGAAAGGGTTTATCCTAGCTTACAGTCTGAGGGTGTACTGTACTATGGTGTGGAAGTCAGTGAGGTGGCTGATCAGATTGCAGCCATGATCAGGAAACAGTGATGGGTGTGCGTGCTCAGCTTGCTTTCTTTTCTATATTCACCCTCAAACCGTAACCTATCTAGGGAGAGTCTCTCCATCTTAACTAACCTCATCTAGAAATACTTTCACAGACATGTCTACAGTAGGTTCGTATTCTAGGTGATTCTAGATACTTTTGAGATGGCAATCAGTATTAACTCTCATACCATGAGTAATTGTTTTAGATTTGGGTATTGATTTATAGTATAAATTTCAAGTGTTAAATGAAGTGTTAAATTCACTAGGGAAAACACTTTGATGTTGACTTTCACCTACTTGGCTTTAACTTGAAGAGAATTTAATCATGATCTTTAAATTCTCACTGGGATGCTGATAACGGGAAAGTCCTTAAATGAAAACATTTCAAATTTCAAAGTAATGTATTAATATACTTTTTATTCTAACAGCATTACACTTTTTGCAGAGTTTATGAAATACTACACTAGACAGCATCTGAGAAATAAAATTGATTGGGAAATGGAAAGGAGCTGGCTTTCAGCTGTGTTTATTGAATGACTGGAGTTTTGTCTTAATCTGACCCAAATCAGAGTCTTCTTGGGACAAAGCCTAATTTTTCAGCAAGACTTTTCTAGGAGGAACTGTCGTTAATATTGGGAATGTCCTTGGAGAGGTGGAAATGATACTGTCCTTATAGAAGATAGTTCTTCCCAACAACATGATAGCTGCATTCCATTTGATTATATGATTAATTGTTAAACCTAATGGACGGAGAGAGCTACAAAATACTATTGTGGGAAATTTTTTCCATAACTCTCAGTTTTCAGGATGAAGGATTTTCTATGAAGACATTCCTGATCCCTGTGACTTTGTTCCTAGGAAGGTGGGTTTCAAACTGAGAATAAAGTCCCTATCATTTCTGGGAGAAGTTAGGAGATACAAATGTCTTCTCTGGTCCTCCATGGGTGGGTATCACCCACTCAGTGCCATCACTAGGCTGGTGAGTTGTTTCCGATCCAGGTTACTTACATGTTCCAAGGAGCCTTCATTTGCTATTCAACATGATATTTTGATTTTATTCCTACCATTTATTTGTTTTATCAACAAGCTTATTTAATTTGAGAAACATATGCATGAAAGAAGCATATAACTTTTTAGAGTCCTCAGACATTCCAACAGGTGTGCAGAATCAAGGCCCTATGGCTCATCTTTGTATTACAGATATCATTGTCCTTGTTAATTGTGTTTTTTGTTTTGGTCAAGATAGGCAGCACAGTTGTAAAAACCTTGTGATTTTTACACAATTTATCCTTCACCAGTGGATTTCAAGAAGATACTGTGTACAGTCAGCAATCTATTGTTCTCCATGGTGAGGCAGCATAAGGGTGTGGTGCTCTGAGCTTCTCACCCTTCCCACGTGGCCATGATAAAAGCAGGCTATGGAGTAATGGTAATGACACATATGCAGTACATGCTAAACCCTGCCAAGACATCTGTACATCACTTCTCATAGCAATTCTAGGACATGGAAGACAGGTATCTCCTATGTCTCCCCCCCCCCAGGAATGTTTATTACAATCTACAACAGACTCCAAGGTGTCATGGAAGAGAGTCTCAGTGTCTGGAAAGGATAAGAAAGTGGCCACCATCATGTCAGGTTTTTTAAAGGAATAATTTACTTTTGGCCAGCTTTCTTAATTCCACCTGTAGCAAGGGAGCCTTTCTCATGGCCTTTGTTTTTAGTTCCTCCAGCTTCTTCTGTTCTTCTTGTTTCTTCTCAAAAGCCTGATATTTGTTATTCAACTTCTGGGCCTGCTTCCTGGGATGTGTCAAGGGCTTCTTGTTACCTTTGTGACATGGTGTTTGTCACTCCTTCCCCAGACCCTGATCCTGGACATAGGAACTATTTTCATTATCAGTTTTCAGGTGAGAAAACACAACTAGTTTATGATACAGTTGAGTAACTTGATTCAATAATCTACACTTATCCTATTATGTCTATATTATATTCTTATTTTCCTCCTTTTTCTTTTCAACCTGAGTTTAAGTTCCTAAACCTTGTTTTTTTTTCAAATAAGACCTTAATAACTTATAACCATCCCCATTTCCTATTATTCCTATATGAATTCCTATATTCCTCCCTTTTCTTCAACTCTTTTATAATGATAAGCATCCATTAACCAAAGGAACAATCAAAGCTTGCCCACCACAACCCAAGGGAAAGGCATGTTTTCCTGGTTAAAATTTGCTTCCTGCTGATTTTGGAGTGTAGGATAACTTTTTGGGAGGCCCAAGTAAGAATGAAAAAATGATTAAGCAAATTAATAGTAATGTTTTCTGTCCAGTATTTTAAATGCTGAAAATTTAGACTTAAATGAAGTCCTGTCGGGAACAGTTTGAAAGGCTAGACTAATTGGAATTAGCAGTTTTCTTTGAAGCTGTCCTGGAAGTGGGTTTTGATGGAACAGGTATTGAACCAATTTTGAGGCTGGATCATGTGGGATGTTGGAATGATGAGTTGTGTCAAAAGTGTCTCTGTTCCATTGGTGTCTGGTTCTTTTGTTTTGAAAATAGAAAACTCTTACAATAACATACAGTTCTATAATCATAAAAATTCATGGGATGTGCAGGATACATGGATCAATCAAGGATGTTTCCCTGCTCTTTGTTTGAGCAGTAGAAAGACATCTGTCTTTAAGCTAGTCTGGATTATATACTGAACCACAATATCAATTTATATTTATGTTGTTTAAGGGAATGGCATGGTACATTTTGAGGATTTTGTAGCCAAGAATCTATTGGCCATGTATAGCTAAAGTACAGGCTGGAGACATTTACATGTCCCAGTCAGTTTTTGAGTTGTTTTGAGGGAAGGTTTAATATTGTACATTACCTGTTTGGTCCTGTCTATAGTCAAGATCTTCAGGAAGCCTTCCCCTGTGGAATCTTATCTTTATTATTTTGGATGGAATCCGAAGTCTTTTATTTTATCCTGTTGACATAAACAGAAAGCCTCTCTCCCAAAATAACATAGCCTTTGTCCAGCAGTTTGAAATATATATTAAATTTAGCAGTTCAATTTTTAACTAGGTCTGCTCATTTTTTGATTTCCCTAAAAGGGAATGATGAATAATATTACCATTATCATCATCATCATTTTCATATATATAACCATTTTCATGTTGATTAATCAAAAGAAGACAGAATGGAGTTCAAATATCCTCCCCTACAATGATATATATTTATTAAATTAATTGAGACAGGGCTTCTCTGTACTTTTTGGATTTGCTATAAGCTGACCTTGAACTCACAAGGAACCTTTCTGTCTTTTTCCTTGTTTCCCAAGTATTGGGATCAAGGCATGAGTTTAATTAATTAATTAATTATTATTATTATTATTTAATTATTTTGTGCTGAGTTCCAATTCTCCTGTGGAGGTCCACACCTAAGAATACTGGTTAGTTGCTCAGAGCAGCGTGATCCATCATTCTGTGTTATGTCTCAGGCATTCAGCTTGGTCTGTTGGCTATGGTCCCTGGCATTTAGTGACCCTGTGATCCTGCCACCATACTTTGTGAGTGGGGATCAGGAGGAAGTGGCCACCTTATCATTTGACATATGGCTTTTTATCTCAAATAGCAGATTCTCCAAACTGCTGTGCTCCTGAGCAGCCTCAGGCCCTTCTGGGAATATCACTAGCTAGTCTCGTTTGCCCCAGCTCTGGGCTCTGTGTCCATTGGAAGCCTGTCCCTCTCTCCGTGGTGGTCATTGCTCTGTGGGAGATGGAGTTCGCGAGCAGTAGAAATGTGTTGTTTAGTGGAAGCACGTGTGTACATTCTGAATTGCACAGGGTTTGGGGGAAAAGCTGTCATTGTTAAGGAATTGTTCCTCTCCTGCCCTTCCAGTGGTTGTAACATAAGGCGACCTGTGTAATTTTTAGCAGCTATGGGAGAGCAGTCTTTCCCTGTCAGTACAGTCTCAAGCAGCATTTCTCTCAGTACAGAGAACTGAGGGCTGCTTAGGAGAACCCAGGGCTGTTTAGAATGTGGTTTTTTCTCCCCACCTCTAAATTATGTTTGAATATATTTTTAAGGGTGTGGGTTGTATGAGTCTCATTGGGCACCATCTGTTGCAGAATTATTAATAATTATAATTGATTGCATATGGTTACTAGAGCAGCAGAGATAATCCTTAACCCACCACTTATAAATGAACACACAGAGACCTATTGGGTTTTAATATAGTTTTAAGCACCGGGGCTAGGCAGATTCTATCCCTCTAAGCTAACCCCTCAGCTAAAACCCCCATAAATACTTGCACCTTTCCATTGGGGTGCTTCTCTCAAAGCCGTGCTGATCCTCAGAGCCAGAAGACCCTCATGGCCATTTGTACTTCTGCTTCATCTAGCTCCTCTCGTCTCCTCTCCTTCCTCCTTCTCATTCTCTCTCCACCTCCTGCTTTTCTCACCTACCACAAGTCCACCTCCTACTTTTTTCCCCTTGCAGATCATTTACATAATCATGTTAATTATTATTATTATTTTACAAGTCTTATTTTCAAGTTCCAAATTTTATTCAAATGCCTGATGCTGAGGTTTTCATCAGTGCCCTGTCTCAGCAGCAGTCTGCTGAGCAGTGAACAGCCAGTGGATTAACGTTTAGAATACCCTGGCTGACATGCTGGCCTAGCCGGCTGCTATACAAATGTAATCAAATCTATTAATGCCTTCGTAGATCACGTTTATTTTTTCTTTATGGAAAACAGTTTGGCAGCAACTGTACAAGAGAACAAAGAGGTTGGCGTCTGGTGGGTATAGATGAGGGCGTTTTCCCTTCAATTGCCTCACAAATCACGGGCAGCATTTTTTTTTTTTTGTTTAGCAATAAACTCTTGAGCTGAAACTTGGACCGAATGCAATTTTCTTCGTGGTGAGATAAGAATGTGCAGGGAAATTAGTTGCTTGGGAAGGAAGATGTATAAAAAGAAAGTTTTTTTTTTTAGTACAGTTTCTATCTGGAATCTCAGGAGATGCCAGGCTCTGATAACTGCCATTGAGGCTGACTTCTTCTTATCTAAGATAATGCTAACGCAGATTTTAAAAAAATTAGCCAAATTATGAGTTTTTTAAATTTAATTTTTCTATATGGAGCTGTATTTTGCATTGTATAAGATTGTTCTTCTCCCAAGTTTTGCTGACATTTATGTAAAAATAAGGTAGAAAAAATTAAGTATTCAGACAGAAAGGAATCTATGTATTAGAGTTTAGGGAGAATTCTCCGTTGGCTTTCCATGCCATAGCAATGTAAGTCCACTAGAGGGCAGTGAAAGGCAAGCGAAGGAGGTTTTCAGTAGAAAGTCTCCCAATACCAAGGCGGTTTTTCAGATTCAACAACTAAGGAGTTTTGAAAGGCTTTATTTCTAAGATGGCTAAAGAGTGGTGTTCAGGGTTTTATGGAAGAGGGCACCAGCATAAAGGATGTCACCTTCGAAAAAACGAAACAGTGGGGAAAGAAAAGTTTGAAGAGGTTTCATAGTAGGCAAGCTTTCTGTTGCTCTGGTAATCTGAGTAGCTGTTTTCACTGGTGAGGCCAGAGCAGTGCCTTGAAGCCTTGCTCCATTCCTCCCGAGGCTTCCTGAGGTGCTGGGCGGCAACTCCTTGCTTTGGCACATTTCACTTTACTTCTCAAACACAGCTGTTTATCATGTTTATCAATATCATAACATGTCAATCATGTTATCATGTTTATACCTTTCTATTTTATTACTTTGCAAGCTTTTTCATGAGAGTAATCTTTTCTCAGGAGTTTAAAAGTTTAAACATACACTTTTAATAAAAAAAAAAGTTAGCCACATACACTTTTAATAAAAAAAAGTTAGTCACAGCTAATTAGAAAACTGGAGGGGCTTGGTAGATTGCTTCAGCTCTAAATTTTGAGGCAGTCCTGTGACAACATAGTAATACCAGTCTAAGAAAAAAAATCAAATATATGTAATGTGTACATAATGATAAACATTCTCCATATTTGGATTCTGCTCAACTAGACAATTGTAGGTGTCTAAAAATTGTTTGTGGAGCATATATATGACTCAGTGTGTGGTATGCTTCTCTTCTTGTTTACAAAGTACAATATTTTTGTGACTGTGTCCTTCTCACTACATTTAAAGTGTTGAAACCCTTAAAAGCTATATTTCCTCCCATACAGCTAATCAGAAGGATTTTAATTTTAATTAAAATTAAATTTATACATTTTAATTCCATCTGGTTATGTTTTAGTTTCAGGTCAAACTCAGAAGTGCCTTCAGATGTAAACTGCAGGAGCAAATAGATTACTGTCACCTTAACTATGTCCTAATTACCCCACACAAAATAGAGACTGATGTCAGAGTGTCCCAAATTGATGGGTGTTAGCCTGCAAGCATTGGATTCTGGCCCTCAGTTCTCAAGTTGTCAGACTATCTCACAGACTTGCAGCAGGATGCACGGCCATTGAATATTGCTCAGACATGGATCGTTATGTTACCTTCTTTCAGTAAGCATTCAGTGCTTTTCCTTTAAGATGGGTGTTTGAGGTTTTCATTGCTTTGTACATTTGGAAATCCTATAGAACTGGCAAGAACCCATTCTGGAAACCACAACACTCCCTGCACTGGCATCCCCCTCTTTTTGTGGTAGGTGGTGCACTACAGTGCCTTTGAACGCACATCCCAGTGGGAACCTTATTATCTGCTAAATATTTCTGGAAATGTTTATACAGAACATGGAGCACAGCAGGCTGCCCCCAGCCCTAACCTGACAGCTAAGCTTTGAAATGGCAAATGCATGGACCTCCCAAGTTCCCCCACTTGGCTCCTGCTGTTGACATTTTCAAAGTTAACATATAAAATGATTCCATTGAAATAATATTTCTGAAGATTATACCACCCAAACCTTATCAAGGTGTGCAATTAGGCCTAAAATGACATCTGACTTAGAGAGGCAGTAGGGATTTAAAACAAAAATGATGGATTATATATATTCTTCATCAACCCCCCCTCCCGCCCCCCGTTTGGGTGAGACTACTTCTAATGTCATTTTCAGGCATTCAGTCCTAATGCCTTAGAACAATATACATAGCATTTGTGAGCTCTTCTATAGAATAATATCTGCACTTCAGAGGTAGGAAATCAGTGTTTACAAAAGACATTTGAAATACTCCAGAGATCAGACACATGGCTATTTTGAGGTTTTTTTCCTCCACCAGTATATTGAACTCCTTTTAAATATGATAACTGAGACTGGCAAGAATGGTGTCTGATGATGTCAGAAATCACCCATGAAGGACATTAAGGGAGTTGCCCACTGATGTGTAGCTGCAGGATGGACAGTCAAGTGTCATGAACACTGATTAAAATCACCCCCTTTCTTGAAAGGCAGTGGGTGTTTTTAGGGAAGCTTGATAATGTGCTGAAGAAATCTGATTTTGAGGTTGAATCTATATTGGGAGTGGAAGCATAGTGAATAAATATGCACTTGTAGACAGTCTCCTTCAATGTTTGCCCCAGAAAATGAATAAAACGTGGGAGTGAGCTGCCCAAGCAAAGGTGCAGGTCTCTAGTGTTAGCTGAAGAGGGTTTGCCTTGGGGTTTTAAGGATAAAACAATTTTAAGAGTGGGTTTAGACTCACAAAATTTGAGAGGGGAGTGTAGAGATTTTTCCCACCCTGTTTCCACACATTGATAGCCTTGCTATTATGGACACCTGCCACAAAATGTGGTGCATGTTTTTGTTTGTTTGTTTGTTTTTGTTTTCTTTCTTTCTTTCTTTCTTTTTTTAACAGTGAATGCATCTAAGTTGACATACTGATATCCCCAAACCACATTTATATTGAAATCACATTAGCGCGCAGTGCATGATTTGGGTGTGTTATAATTTGCCTTAATTTAGACTAGTTTTACTGTGCTAGCCGTCATCTCTGTTTAGTCAGTTCATCCAAATCCCCATCTATTTCACTGCCCATAGTTTTGCTTTTTCCAGAATACCATGTAGTTGGAATCTTACATCATATCACCAATTTAAATGGGCTCCTTTCACTTAGTAATCCATAGTTATGATTCCTCAATGCTTTTTTATAATGTAGCATTTCACTTAGCACCGATTACTATTTATTCATCTAGAAATGTTATTGTTTATTCACCAACAGGACATTTAAATTGCATTCAAGCTTGGGTAACTGTAACAAAATATATGGACCCATGTGAAGATTTTTGGATGGACAAAATGTTTCAGCCCCTTTGGTTAAATAGGAAGGCATATTATTACTGGTAGAAATATTGGTTAGTTTCGTATTTGATGGTAACTACGACAATGTCCAAGAACCAGGGCACAGTCTTGATGTTAGTGGGAATGGATTTTCTGTCAATTTCAACTTAAGCAAGTGTTTATCATACTTATCATAGTCCAAGTTTTCTGCGCACACTCAGACTTATATATAGTATCTATTATAGACAATAGACAAGGGTGTAGAGCTATGCTCTGAGGGAGTATGCTGGTTAGTTTTGTCAATTTGTCTCAAGCTACAGTTATTTGGGAAGAGAGAACCCCAACTGAGAAAATGGCTCCATCACATCTGTCTGAGGCAAATGTGTGGGTCATTTCTTTGATTAATGATTGATGTGGAAGGGTCCAGGCCACTGTGGATGGTGCCATCTCCAGGCAGGTGGGTCTGGGTGGTATGAAAAAGCATGAGGAGTAAGCAGTGTTCCTCCATGGTCTTTGCTTCAGTTCCTGCCTCCAGGTCACTGCCTGAACTTCTACCTTGTCTTCAATGATGACCTATGATCAGAACACGTCAGGCAAATAGCTTTTCCTTCCCAAGCTGCCTTTGGTCATGATGATTATCTCAGCAATAGTTTTTATTCTTATGGGTAGAGATAGACAACGAAGAATAGGAGAGGTGGTAACAAAGAAATATTAGGCAGAACAAGGGAGATAAATGGGATGCTGGGAATGATGGTGATGTTTTATCACAGAAGTCATATTTCATTTTGTGACAGGACTTGAGTGGGTTCCCAAGCAGCTGTGAAATTGCACTTGCTTTCCTCTGGAGAATGGTCTGTTCTGATAGACAGAGATGTTGCAGTCTCCATAGCCTCCAGGCCCTGTTCAGTTACACTATGCCTAGTGTAGGATCCCAGCCTTGGCCTCCATTGCCAGCCATCCCTTTCCTTGTGCCTGACAAGAAACCATGTGATTCCTGCTACAACTCACATACCTGGTACCACACTAGCCAGGCTGGCCTAGTTTTGCTTTCATCTTGTGAGTCACACTGAAGAGACTGCTGTTGGAAGAGCAGTGCTCAAGCAGTTTTCACTGCAAATGGTGTTCAGCAAGATGGAATAGTGTTGAGAACCCTAGAAGAGAGAAAACACAGGGAAACATGGTTGTTCTGGCTGTGACCTTGACTGTGTGATAGGGAGGTAAGTGTCAGGTAAGTGATGAGAAGCCTGGAATCTAAGTTTCCTAAGCACAGTTCCAGAGCTAGAAATTTGTGAAGGAACTTACCATAGCTTTAAATTTTTCCTTTGTTATACTCTCAGAGAGTTTGTTGGAAGATATTTTGGTTGAAATTTGCTTTCTGTATATCCCAAGTTGGTACCCCTTATATGGATAGTTTTTTAAAATTAATTTTTGTTAGTATATAATAATTGTATAAATAAGGTATTTTGTTATGGTATTTTTATGCATAAATACTGTGTACTTGATCATGTTTACTTTTGTTCTTTTTCTTATTGACTCTTTTCCTCCCATATTTCCACCTCCCTACCCCTAATATTCACCATTTTTTGCTTTAATGTCCTTTCCCTCTCTAAATTCTACATCTAAGAGGATGCATGCAATATTTATCTGTGTGAGACTGGCTTGGTTTCCTCAGCATACTGATATCTAGTTGCAGTGAATCATTTTAAACACAGGGAAGGTCTACTACTACACAGGTGGCTTTCCTGTGGGATGTCAATATATTCTTCACTCAGTCAATACCTTTAAAATGAGTTCTAATTGTCAAGATCTCACTATGGATCATGCATGGGTCTCCATCTCACTCCGTAGCCCCTGGCAGCCTCAATCTTGTGGTCTTTCTGCCTCAGCCTCCAGAGTTCCTGTATTATAGACATATGCAACCATTCCTGAAAATATGTACATTGGTAGTTGCTTTCAGTAAAGTTGTCCATTCTAGAGAGTGTGACACAAAGATGTTACCAGATATTTATACTTTTTTATAAGTGACACTTATGGGGATTAGTGAGGAGAAGGAAGTTTAATATCACAGAACATGAAAGGAACAATGTATACAAGTGTCATATTCAAAATATTTATTAACTGGTAATTAGTTAATATTATTACATTACACCAGGACAAGAGCTCTTCAGAGAGACAGAACCAGCATATACATGTATATTGGATAAAGACATAGAGATGAGAAGACATTTATTATGGAAACTGGTTCACACAATGATAGAGGCTGAAACATCTAATAATGTTATTTGTATGCTGTGGAACATACAAGGCTACTGATATAATTTAGCATGGGTTTGAAGGCCCAAGGAAAGGTAAAGATAACAACATGGCTTATAAACAATATAGAAATATTTTAAATAGTAATTTTCCTAGTGTGTACAGTATAGATTATCAGTTCTTCTTTATAATAGAGTTTTCAAGCTTAAGGATCTTTGAAAACTTCAATGAGTACAGCTCATGTTGTATTTGGCTTGTTTGGGAAAATTAAGATGTATTCTCTTCATCAAATTTTTATGAGTTTAAAAAATTTAGCATAATTTCATGATACCATATTAATTATTTATGTCCATGGTAGTTAGCATTTTAAAGCTACCAAGGAATTGATACTTAAAGAATAATTAAATTGTTTAGCATAAGGTACATGTTCTATGCTATTATAATGTAAATGATCATTAAATTTATTGTTATCCTCACCTAGGAAACAGTAAAACTCTGGGAATCCTGGGATAATAGATTGGTTCTGCCTTTTGTGCCAATTCCCTTTGGTTTTGTTTTTGCTATTGTGTAATGTGAAGGGTTGGAGTAGTGTATTTTATAAGACTGCTTTTAGCTATGATATGCTAAAAGATGAGACTTGTACAGTTTTTAAGTTTTCCATGGTGGGAAATGATGCAAATCAAAATATTCATTTTTTCACTGTCTATTCAGAAGACAAGGTATCTATTTCATGCCTATTCATGCCTAAACTGAAGATTATAGTGAGCATATCTTGATTTTCTCTCTTCAACATGACCCATTTGACTGATAAAGGGCTGTCGCAGAATTCTGGCTCTCTGTCACAGTATTGGGACAAAATTAAAACTATTTCCACGCCAAAGACAGTGATTGGTTCATGAGTATTTCTTGCTAATTAGATTCTTTCATGGGATTAATATGTGGAAGTTAGGAGACAATGCTTCTGCCAGCCTGGTAAATATAACATTAGAGATCCTTGTAGTCATTGCTATGGAAGGAAGATGATAGGTTCAGAAGAATTTAAAGCAAGATAAATCCTGTATGGCAAGAATAAAAAAAAAAGACAGACATCTGGATTTGGAAGCACACACTCAGGTTTTAATATATTACAGTTCTAGGTATTTTTATAATTGAGTATACCAAGCATGCCTCTAAAACTTGCATGGTGAGTAGGGCGAGAGTCCTCCCAACACCTAGGTATCACTCTAATCTTGGGGAGGAAATGACAGGAATTAACAAGCTTTACAAAGCCTACTTTGAAATGAATCACAGAGGCTTTCCAAGAAAATACTTGTGATTATAAAATTCTACAATATTTGTCCAAGGGAGTACAGATAAAAAAGCATTAATTGATAATTCATAATCTTTATAATGTTATAATGAGACAAATTCACCTGGGAGGGAGGCTGGCTTCTTTGCTATCATCTTTCTCACCACATGGATCAAGTTGGGAAGAAGTAGCACAAGGGGAGATCAAATGTGGCTTGAAAATTCTAAACCATACAGGAGATTTTTTGAGGCCTTATATCCATCCAGAGAATACTATCAGAGGCTCTAGAATTACCCTTTATACAGACATACCCCTCTAATTGCTTAAGATATTTCAAGTTCTCTTTCTACCCAGAGCTGGATAACAAAAAACAATAGTGAATCGTTTCATCTTAGAAATTGGAAAGCTGTGTACCTCTCTCTTTGACACATGGATTTGTTTTAGACATATATAATACTCATGGCTTGCTTTAGAAATTAAGATCAGTCATCTTTCAGTAAGACTAGACAAGGAACAGCCCTTGTTGAATGATCAGAAGAATGACATTGCTCCATGTAAACCTTGTTTGCTCTAGTATCAATCCAAATCTTCACAATAAACTGAGGCATGAGAATCCAAATTATGATAGATCATCAGGATCAATGCCTGTGGATCAAACCCAGAAACACAGTTTCCTTCAAGCCTAGCAAAATTATGAACTATGCCTTTGGCACCTCCATTTAAAAAAAAAAATCCCATTACTTTATCTATCATCTGCGGATACTGCAGCAAGTCAGTGATAGGCTTTTTCGTTGGGATTCAAAGTCTTTGCCATTGGTGTCTAGCATTGTTTCAAGTATATACCATTTTAATTTTCTTCTCTCTATTTCACTCATTTTATTCTTTAAAATACATATTTTTGAATTAACATAGAAATATAGCAAAACATTATCATATAATAGTAAATTAAAATAGTATGACAGCATGGCTTCTTCTATACCATGTTGCTCAGGGTTTCCCAGTGTATTTGCCACTGACAGTATGGGCCAGATTGTTCCTTGTTCTTAGGGGTTATGCTATGATTGTAGGAGGTTTTGCAGCATCCTCACCATCACGATCAGATAACATGTTCATGTTAAGATGTAGCTCAACCTAGTGACAGGACACTCAGCTCCATTGAGATTTCTGCAAATCAGAGGAAAGGATGAGTTTTGACTGTCTTATTCAACTCTCGAGTTTCTAGAGCCTAGAATAATACTGACTTAGAAGGCAAAAAGAAGATATTGATAAACTACATAGTTCTTTTATTTTGGGAAGGAATTGATCTTGTGTTTCATGAACATCATATTTATCTCTGAAACAGATCCTGATAATACTTTTTTCTCAATTTCAATTTTGTTTTCTCTCCACATCCAGGTACATTCATATGTGTGCATTTGTAGATATGTACACACATACATATATGGCTTCTTTTGTGATCTATAAATACTAATGCATAGAAATATGCAAACATACACAATTTATACATATATACCTATCAATATACTTAAATATACAGAACCATGTCAAAAAATAAGATTGTCAAAATGTGTATTGCTATATATATATATATACACCCACATATATGTTTCATATATGAATATATATACACACACACAAATGTATGTGTATGTGCATTATCCATTATATATACAAATGTAATTATTATTTTTGCTATTCATTTGGGCTTCTATTCCAAAATATTAGGAGATAATTTTTTTCTCTGTGTATATATCTGTGTGGTATATGCATATGTATATGTGGATGCACATGCCTCTGAAGGTGGATATGGAGGCCAAATATCAAAACTGAGATGTTTTCTATCATCATTTCTCAAATTCTGCCACTGTAGTTCAATAAATAATACATACATAAATAAATATTGTTATGATCAGTAAAACTTTATAGACACTAAAATTTGAACTTCTTATAAGTTCATGTATCTCTGCATATTCATGTATCATGTACCTCAGATTTTCCAACAATTTAAAAACATTAAAAAAACTCTTTTTAGATTACTGGTAGTTATAGCTTGCTTATGCTGTGATTGATAGTATCTTGCTTGAAGCATTTCCGGACTGGTAGATCTGCTCCTCTGATTTCCTACTACATCTTTTTTGAACTTCTTCTCTTGCATGATTTGCTCCCTTGACAGGGTACCCTCTTATATTAAATAAGGAATCTGGTCGGGCATGATGGTTCATCCTATAATCCCAGCACTTGAGAGGTTAAGACTGAGGGATTACTTTGAATTTGAGGCGACAAAGTGAGTTCCAGGTTAGCGTGAGATACAGAATGGAACTCTGTCTCAAAAAGGTCATCAGAAAGTGCTTTGCAGTTTCATGAGGTCCTGTTTATTAATTGTTGGTCTTAGATCCTGAGCTGTTGGTGTTCTGTTCAGGAAGTTGTCACCTGTGCCGATGAGTTTGAGGGTTTTCCCCACTTTCTCTTCTATTAGATTTAGTGTGTCTGGCCTTATGTTAAGGTCTTTGATCTACTTGGACTTAAGTTTTGTGCAAGGTGATAAGTATGGGTCTAATTTCATTCTTTTACATGTCAACATCCAGTTGGACCAACACCATTTGTTGAAGATGCTGTCCTTTTTCCATTGTATGGTTTTGGTTTCTTTGTCAAAAATTAAGTGACCATAGGTGTGTGGGTTCATTTCTGGGTCTTCAATTCGATTCCATTGATCCACTGGTCTGTTTCTATACCAGTACCATGCTGTTTTTATTACTATTACTCTGTAGTACAGCTGAAATCTGGGATGGTGATACCTCCAGATTTAAATTTTTTTTTTTTTTATTGTACAGGATTGATTTAGCTATTCTGGTTTTTTTTTTTTTTTTGCCTGAATGTGATTTCTGGACATCAAGTGTGTACCTGGTGCCTACAAAGACCAGAAGAGGGCTCTAAAACTGCTGTGACTGTGGAGTTACAGATGAGTGTGAGCTGAAATGTGGGTACTGGGATTGAACCCAACTCCTATGGAAAAGCAGCCAATGCTCATCTGAGGAATTTTAACTGCCTCCATAAAGGCATTTTTAATGATTAAAAAAAAAAAAAAGACAGTGCTTTGCACATTTTAAAGCTGCATGTAAGTTTTACTTCAAGTGACTATTATGAAAACTATGATTTATTAAATTTCAGAAGTCAAATCATTATTAGTAGTCATTGGCAGAAGGATAGAGTTACAAGGCAAAGTAGACCCCCAAAATAGGTGAACCCTCAGAGGGACAATGATTAGTCTGTAGTTTGGAAAAAGAGAGGAAAATTTGGCCATTGAACAGCTCAACCAATCCCTTACCCTGTTACCTTGATGATGATAGGGAGGGCATTGACTATTTAGAAATTTAATTCCAGGAGTTACCCTGCACTGTAAATTCATAAAAAGGCAAGAACTTGGTGTCTGCAATTCAAATATATCTCAGAACAATTAGTTTAAGGTAATAGTTTCCCCAAATCTTATTACAACAATGGTAATATACCCTTAGGATTTTTTCTAAGTGTAGAATAAGAGTATTCTTTTGTTGGAGCTGCAGGGTATTAGGGCCAAGAATATAGGATCCATTACTAAAAGGACAAGCAACGTTCTCAGACAATATTACAGCATTAACAGTAACCCATGAATGAATAGGGCAAAGATTCTGCCTGGAATGTCTATATAACACTATTCATAAAGTATAATGGCTACCAATTAATTCTGTTAAATGTAAAATACAATAAAGCAGAAAAGTTTTGTATTTTTGCAGGGATATTTCTTAAAACAATTCATATACGTACTTAACAACTTGTTTTTTTTTTTTTTTTTTTTCGAGACAGGGTTTCTCTGTGTAGCTCTGGCTGTCCTGGACTCGCTTTGTAGACCAGGTTGGCCTCGAACTCACAGAGATCCGCCTGCCTCTGCCTCCCGAGTGCTGGGATTAAAGGCGTGCGCCACCACCGCCCGGCCAACAACTTCTTAATAAGGCCATTTATGTGTCATAGGTTATTCAGTACAATATGTAGAAAATATCTGAATATTAAAATAGTTATCACAGCATTCATATGTTGGAACTTGGAGTCTTAGAATTTCATAGAATTTCTGTTCAGAGTTATTCCCCATCATTCATGTAGCTTTATCATGAGGAGAGTAACAGACTGGGTTTTAAGCAAGCTGGTGGCTGGTGTACTTGAGGTGCAGGAAGCGATAGCTGAGAATGAGTTGGTGAAGAGAAGTGACATAGTAAGAAAAGTTCAAGTTGAGTGAGTGTCTGGAGGGTTCAAGATACAGTTTCTTATCATTAAGTAATTTCTGATTTCATCACCAATTTAAACATCAAAACAGGAATTCATGGTCACAATGGTTTTAAAGTAGCATAATTATAGGATTGCCCCAGATGTGAGTGAGCTAAGTTTACTAATACAAAAATAAGACACAAGAAAAGCTACCCTAGCAAAATAAAACCAATAAGAACTCTCGCATTTGGAATAAATTTTAACATAAGACTCAGAAGATGAGTAAATTATAGTACTATTGTTAATGTTTTATATTCTAGAAATAATGAGTTACCGAGGGAACAAAGAAAAGATGTTTTTCTGATATAGAGAAACTTGACAAACTTTTTGAATAGATGTCATTTATGTTACATTTCCATTTTCTCCCACTGTCCCAATTTACTATATGTTTGATCTCTTAGGAATTCTCGCAGACTCTCTTGCCTTCATTCTGCCCTAAGGTCCATTGCTGCTCTCCTCCCTTATAGTCTGGCTCCCAGGGCATTCAATATGTGTCAGTCAATGAAGGAATATATTATTAAATGAAAACAGGCCCTCAATAGTTCTAAGTTATTGCCATATTTTCTTCAGAATCAAACTTCTTTATATTCTTATTCTTTCCAGAAGTAAGGAAGAAAGCAATCTGATTGATTCCATTCCAAATGAATATGCTTATGATAGAGAGGGCTTCAACCTTCTGTGTAGAGTTTTCATCACTATGGAGAATGCCTAGTACTCAAATGAATATCTTATTTATAAAATTTTAGGCAAAAGAACAAGATGGACTACAGGAAAACAGGCATGTTTAGTATGATACTTGGTAGAAGAAGGCCTGGACTGGGCTGGTTTATCTTACTTGGGAATCTGTTTTCATAGTGAACCAAAAATAATATTTGTACCTATTGATAAAGTCTTCCTTTTTTACCTTCCAAACTAGTAAGTTTACTATAAGCACATAAGTATTTTCTGGACCATCTGTGTTTCAGCGAAATAGACAGGAGGATGAGAAGAATGACAGATATATGTATGAATGTACCATTGTTAACTCAAGGACTACTTTCATAGAGATGGCTCTTTGTTACAAAGGTAATTAGGCTTTTAAAAAATAATACTCTTATTAACTATTTGAGAGTCTCATGCAATGTATTTGAGCATATGTGCTCCTGTCCTCCACCTCCTTTTAGTTTCACTCCCACCCACCTTCATACTTACCCAATCTTGTGTTCTCTCACTCTCCTTTTAAAAAAGATTTATTTATTTATATTTATGTGCATTTTCATGCCTGCATGAGTTTTATGGCATATGTGTTTAGGGACCAGAAGTTGTTGGAACTGGAGTCATGTTTATTATGAGCCACCTGAGGCTGGTGCTAAGAACTGAACTTTAGTCCTCTGGAAGATGAGTAAGCACTTCCTTTTTAACACGTTTATTTATTAATTCAAGTAACATCTCAATCACAGCCTCCTCCCTCCTTCCCTCCTGGTCCTCCCCTCCCACACTATACCCCTTCTCCCGCCTAGCCTACTCCTCACATATCAGCTTTAGTTCATCAATCACATGAGGGCTAAGAGCTTCCTCTTGCTCTGGGCCCCGACTTGGCAGCTTCTCTATGATAAAGTGTCCCACTAACAGGTAACAAAGTCCATGACTGAGCAGTAAGTACTTTTAACTGATCTCTTCACCTCTCTTTTAAAACCCTTCAAGTCAAATTTATGTTGTCCATGTACTCTTGTGTTTGGGGACTTCCCTGGAGGTAGGCCAACCTACCTACCAGAGGCCACATGATTAAAGAAATTGACTCTCTCCCAGCAGCTATCATATATCAATAACTCCCTAGTTAGGAATGGGACTTTGTGACCAACTTTTGCCCTCTATGCTGGGGTTTTGTCTGGTTTGAGGTCTTGTATATAGTCACTATCAAAGCATATGAGCCACTGCTCTGCTGTATTGGAAAACATTGTTTCCTTGAAACCACTTACTACTTCCAGCTGTCAGAATCCTTCTGCTTCCTCATCCTTGAAGATCTCTGACCCTTGGAGGGGAGGGCTATGATATAGGTACTTCATTTAGGTTTAAGCCCACTACAGTATCTTATTCTCTGCGCATTCACCAGTTATAGGTCTCTCTGTTGATTGCCACCTACTGCAAAAAGAAGCTTCTCTAACAAGGGTTGAATGATGCAATGATCTATAGATATATGAATAAGTCATTGGGGCTATTTTTAATACTTTGTCTATTTATCAGAAAAATAGTAGTAAGTTCTACCTTAAAGTCTGTGGCCTATTTAGTCATAGGTTCTTGGCCCTGTTAACAGTGCCAGGTGTGAGTTATATCTCATGAAATTGGTTTTAAATCTAATTATATAGTGGTTAGTTACTCTTATAACAGTCATACCACTATTGTACTAGTGAGTATATTGTTCAGGCTAGCCATTATTGTAGCTTGATTTTTATCACATCTGAGTAAGATTTAAGATCACTTTTCTTCAGAGGAAGTTAGTTTTATAGAGCAAGTCAAGTTTGGATGTAGAATTTTAACTGTATGGTATACATTTCTGGATGAATCTCATGAATTTAACACAAATTGTCTTTATTGGAGAGAAGGAGAGGGTTTGGGAGGAAGAAGGAAATGGAGAGTGGGAGAAGAAGAGAGGAGAGAGAAAGGGAGAGGGGGAGAGAGAGAGGCATGAAGGCAAGGAGGAGGGAGGGAAGAGAGAGAGAGAGAGAGAGAGAGAGAGAGAGAGAGAGAGAGAGGAGAGATGAATCTGGTAGGATCACAAAGTTTCTAATGGGAGGACTATAAAGGCAAAGTTTGGCATGAGTAAAAAAAAAAAAAAACAAAATTGTCTCTGAGTCTGGAGAAGAGGAGTGAATCCTAATTTTTGTATTCTTTGTCTCATCCCTCTACTTTCTTATACCTTCCTCCCATTGTCTTATGTCTTGATCTTTATTCACGTCATATATATATATATCTATATATATATATATAGATATATATATATACATATATCTGTCTACATGCCTATTTTCTATTTTTTTTTACAGTTTTGTGCCCTAATTATAAGTCAATGAAAACTCACTTTGTATGATTTTCTGTAATGAAAATCTGAGTTTGTGGTTGTTTTCAATCTGGTAAGTTTAAGGGTTAATTCCTTAATCAGAAGGAAATGGACAGTTCTTAGTTTTTTTGTGTCTTATCCATTTCTTCTGTTCAGGCCATCACAGAAATGAAATCTCTGATGGAACTTCTTTTCAGTAGGCATTTTAGAGAGAAAAATAAGTGGAAGAGTATCTGCAAGGACAAATTAAGTCTTGAAAAGGAATTTAAACTAATTACCCAAACAATTCATATTCTTCAATTTTCTTCCATGTACTAGTACTAGCATTAACTTCAGGGCTTAGAAAATGATTATGTTTATATATATATAATCTTCCACAATTCTGGGATAACTTTTGATAATAGTGATAGATAACATTTACAGAGCTCTAGTGTATGCCAGGCATGGCAATAAACTATTCAAAATCACCCCATGAGATAGGTACTGTTTATCAATTTTGCTCATAGAGAAGTTGAGAAAGGTCAAGTCCCTTGCCAATGATCATTCAAGTGGTAGGTAGTGAAGTTTATTTTGGAAGCTTAGATCCTACTCACACCCCAAACCATTCCCACATCCCTGAATCTAGAGATACAGATAATTGAGCATTTACAACTAGTCTTGTCTGTCATTCAGAAAATAAGAACTAATTTTGTGTCTATCTCAATGACCATGTCTTATACAAAATTTTGAAGATTTTTCTAAATTTGTTGGTTATGAATGAAATTGGTGAAAGGACTAAAATCCATTCTACTTTAAACTGATATTTTCCTTTGTACCAGGATGAAGAGACAGAGAACAGCTCTCCTGGTATTTTCTTTGCTTTCTCTATTGCTATTCTGAAGGGGAATGAGATGAGTTTCTGACCTCTTTTTCTTGCCTTCTACTTAAATAGTATCCTCTGGCAGCCACATAGAGATTAGTCTGTATGAGGAAAATCAAAGCTATTTCATCTTTGAAAAGGTTTCTAGAATAGATCATTTCTTCTTCTCTGGAGATTTTTTGAAACAAACTAAACACAGACACATGTGCGTATGTACACACACACACACACACACACACACACACACACACACACACAAGGAGCAAATATTCATTTCAGAAAAATTAGAAACCTCTGGAGAACTTGAAGGCCAGAATGGATTTTGTCTCCTGTCTGGATGTGGAAAGCAAAGTAGGTCATTTCTGTGCCCTTATAACCCTGATAGTTTTCTTCTGTGGAAGTTATTGACCTGTTGTGGGCAAAGTAAAGAATCACAATAAAAGACTTCAGTCTCTAGCTGAGCCCATTTTTTCTGCTATGTCCGACTATCACAATCTGAGTAATTTATTAACAACAGAAGTTTATTTGGCTCATGGTACTGTGGTATACAAAGTCCAAGCTCAAGGAATGGCATTTGGTGGGGGTCTTCCTGGTGTGTCATTACAGATGCAGCCCACGATGAAAGAAGGCATGAGAGTGCAAGTGAGGGCTGGTCTCACTTTAAAATAAACTCAAAAACAAAATACATTCATTTTTGGGGCAGAACTTTGATCATATAGTCACCCCTTTTGTGTGCAAGTATGTCTGTGCATTCATGTGTGTCTGTGCACATGTGTTGTGTTTGTGTGGATGCAAGTGGAGGCCAGAGGTGAGTGATGGACGTCACCTCATGCCTGTACTTGAAGCTGTTGTTTTAAGCTACTCAGTTTGTAGCAATTTGTCTTACCATGGATGAGAAAGTGAAACTTTACCGAGGAGTGTACCAATGGTTGTGAAACAGGCCTAACACCACTGACTTTCGAATCAGTCTAAAGGCAAGATGCCTCCAGAAAATCCAGTGTTTGAATGATCCTACTGCTACTGCCATTTGTGATATAACTGTGAAAATTTCAGTATTATTATGGCTATATTCCTCTACCGGGCTCTGATATGAACATATCAGGGTCTGTAAACAATCTGAAGACTGGTTTGTAAAATTATGCCATAATCAAATACTGAAAAATAACTGAACAGGGAAGAGAGAGGCAAAAGAATGAGAAAACATAATATTTTAAATAGAAAGATTGATTAGAATTAAAGGCAATGACATACCTAATATTTGAGGAAAGTTTTAGATGACCTATTTATATTGTAGGTATGTTTTGTGAGATTCCTAATTATACTACAAATATATAAGTATGGAGATTAAAAATTAATATGCTCATCATTACCTGAGGTGACCTTAATAGCAACTCTACTTATTAGCGATTTTATATATATATGAGAGCAGCTGATCTTTATGCTGATGTGTATGAGGAACTATGATCACTGATGTCCTTTTTAATCATCAGTTTAAGAGAATATGTAACTGCCTTGTGTTTTTATTCACATTTGTGTGAGTGGTATGGTATGTGTGTGTGTGATGCATGTATGTTAAGTGAGTACCAGCATATGCAGAAAGTGGGATCTCTTCTATCACTTTCTTCTTTATAGGTTTCTCACTGAACCAAAAGTTTGGCATTTAGTTTAGGCTAACTGGCCAGTGAACTACCAGACTCTATTTGTCTCCTCTGGACATTAATGCTGGGGTTACAGATATGTATGGCCATGTCTGATATTTTACACAGATGCTAGGGATGTGAACTCATGTCTTCACACCTTCTGAGAACATGTTCTTACTCACAGAACCATCTTCCCAGGTGCTACCTAGATTATTTTATGAATGGTGTTTGTTATACTAGAGGTCCATGTAACCCATATGTATTAAATGATGTTTTAATGCAGTTATGGAAATGAGCCCCTGGGGAAAAAAACCCTTGAATTCTAATGTTGCCCCTAGTATATGTATAGATTTAACAATCTTATAAGACTATTTATTACAAAGAAAGAAAATTTATTCATACTGCTTTTGTTTGTGTTATTACAGCAGACAATGCAAAGTAGGCAGTGTATAAAGAGGAGAAATGTGTATTCTTGCAGTTCGAGGCCTAGAAGTGTAACATTAAGACAGTACTGGTGATCTGATGAGGCTCAGGTCTCTTTTTCTGTCTGCACCTTGAACTCTACATGGCTTTGTATGACAGATGAGTACAAGAGAACAAACTTCTCCTCTCCACTCCTCCCAGTCATCTCTGCTTCCCCCTTCCCCAGATCCACCCCTCCTCTGTTCTTTCAGAAAAGAGAAGGCTTCCCAGGGATATCGACCAAACACACAGTCTCAAATACTGAAAACAATAAATAAATGAATGAATGAATGAATAGACGAATCAATAAATAACTGATTAAAAGAACAGCACAAAAAAGAACTGGAGGATGAGGATGATGAAAAAAAATGAGGAAGGAGAAGTGACTATCTCTACAACAGAGCATGCAAGATAACTCAGTGACAAAAGGTACTTGAACCATGGCTCATAAGCTGAGTTCAATCCCCAGGACCCAGATGTGAAGGTGAGAACCAATTCTTAGAAGTTGTTCTCTGACTTCCAGAAGTGTTATAGCATGTGTGTCCAATCACATACACACAAAAATAAAACCCTAACATCAGACAGAGATGGGGATATGACAGCAGTAGAATCCTTCCATGGCTTGTAAAGGCACTCAATTTTATTCTTTGTACCATAAAAATAAATAAAAATAAACAAAAGCAACAACACTCAAAGCTACAATGTTAAGAGCTTGCTGATTAAAAAAAAAAAAGAGCAAACCCTCTCTTTATATCATGTCATCATTCAATTCACAAATATGGATCTCCCGTGAATTAATACATCTCTCATTGGACACACCTTCCAACATTACTGCATTACAAACAAGTTTCCACATAAGTGTTGCAAGGGATAAAACTGGGCAAAGCACAGTACACTCCTTTCATGTGACAAGCAAGGTTAAGTTTTCTTATCAGCAATGCCGTCTATAGCCTGAGACACTGTAATAGTATCTCTGTAGTAACTTCAGTAGTCTTAAAAGCCTTTGAGGAACTTAAAAAGACATGCTGCATTTAATTTTTTTCTTTCATAATATACCACTAATATCAGAAACTTTTCAAAAACACCTACAGTAACTTAATTAGCCACAAGACACTATTCCTTGATGCTTCTAGATGATAAAGAAATAACCATTTTTAAAAATACCACAGTACTTTTAAAAATCCACTCATGCCGGCTTTTAGTAGGCAACAATGACAGCAAATCCCATTCCTACTTTCTGGCCTATATTTAGTCCCAGTTGGCTCTTCATGGACAGACTTGCTAATTTCCTTCTCTATCTAGAGAATGTGCCTTGTGACTAATGATATCTTTTCTCTCTTCCTGTTTCATATCCTCACTCCCATTAGTGGAGCAGATACTTGGCTCTGAAGTACAATTCTGTTTCATATGTCTTGGGATTTTTTTTTTCTTTTTTCTTTTGCATAGGAAGTGAAATGAATGAGAAAAATATGGTTTCAATATTCAAATTTTGCTTTTAAGATAACTTTCAGTAATGAACTCTATTTTATTGAGACATATCAATATAACTTTGTTTCTCCTCTGTGCTAAGCATTTCAGCTTGACATCTACTGTTACTTTTAATGTTCTCATTAGCCCACCATGTTTGAATGAGTCATAGAAGTAAATTATTTCCACATTTGAAAGTGCAGATATCATCTAGAAAATTGCTGCTCCAAGATATTTTGACGGATGGAAGGAGGTAATTCAGTTTCCAGAGGTGGCTGTGGTCATTTGGAAAAAGCTAAATGACTGCGTACATGAGCACAAGCAAGTATGTAACATTAAAACTGCAGCTAGAAATTTCAAAAGTGAAGAAAAATAACACACGGGTGCCTGTTTAATTCTTGGGAACATTAACATGGACTCTCCTTTAGAAGACTCTATGGTTTATCAGCTGGAAAGATGTGGGAAGTTTCCTCCTCTGGGTTCTTGCTCTCCATTTATGGTTATTCCCTCTTGGTCTCTCTCTCTCTCTAAATTGTCTATGTTGATTTTTGTTTTAATTTTAATTAAAAAATTATTTGTTTATTTTACATTCCAATCACAATCCCCTCTCTCCTCTCCTCCCAGTCCCACCCTCCCACCCACTTCCCTCATAACACCCCCCACCTGGTATCCGTGCACTCTGGCACATCAAATTGTAGCAGGAGACTAAGTGCCTCCTCTTCCACTGAGGCAAGACAAGGAAGCTCTGCTAAGAAAATGGCGTCCATAGGGAGGCAACAGTGTCCAAGAAGGAGATAGTCCCTGCTCCAATTGTTAGGGGATCCACTTGAGGGCCAAGAGGTCCATAGGGTTCATATGTGTAGTGGACCTAGGACCAGTCCATGCATTCTTTGGTTGGTAATTCAGTCTCTGTTACCCCCCCCCCTTTGTCTGAGTTAATTGGCTATTTAGGTCTTCTTGTGATGTCCTTGGCTCTTCCAGCTCCCTTATACCTTCCCCCGAGTCTTCCACAAGACTATGTTGATTTTTTTAAATTGAAAAGATTCTTCTTTCATACAATACATCCTGACCACAGTTTTCCTCCTTCTATTCCTCCTAGGTACCCCTCCCCTATTCTCTAGATCCACTCCATATACATTTCCCCTCAGAAAAGAACAGGTCTCTAAGAAATGACAGCCAAACATGAAAAAATGAGATACAATAATACAAGGTGAAGTCCTCATATCAAGACTAGACAAGGCAACTCAACAGGAGGAAAAGAATCTCAAGAGCAGACAAAAGAGTCAGAAATACATCTGGTTCCAGTATTAGGAGTCCCATAAAATTATCACTCTGACATCATAATGTTTATGCAGAGGACCTTATGCAGACCCTTACAAATCTTGTACTTGGTCCCTCTCCTTTTGATTGCTATTTGAATCATTCTTCTTGAGTCACCCTTAACCTGTTTTGGTATAACAAGGCTCAAATGAAATATTTTCTGATCTCTAATATACCTAGCAAGACCACATGCTTAGATTTGGCTAAGGAGTTGGAAGAACAGAGAGGGCCCTCAAAAAGCTCTGTAAAGTGTGTTTTCCTACTCTGTCCAGAATACAGATATGTTGAGATTCATGGAGTGCAACATTGCCAGGTTTTGGGTAAGAAACAAAGATGACCACTTTGAGGATGGAAGTTATGCTAGCATGTTGAGGATTGGCTTCTAGTTGTTAGGATTTGGGGACATGATTAGATTATGAGAGCCCTAACCTTACAAGTGAAGTAATTCATAGATGTCATCATGACTTATGACATTATCAAGAAGTGATAGAAAATAGAGGGGCTTGGTCAAGGGGAGTAGGTCACTGGGGGTGTACTTTTAAAGGGTGTATCTTATTCCTGGCCCTTACCTGCATCTCTCTGCCTCTCAGAATTCATTAGGTGAACATCTTTTCTTTGCCATGTGCTGCTTCCATCAGGTCCTGATAACCTTGGCCCCAAAACAATGGAGCCAACCATCGTTGTCAACCCTGTAATCACCAGCCACATAAATCTTTCCTATACTAAATTGCTTCTATCAGTTGTCTGGTCACAGTAACGATGCAATGACTAACCTCGAAGTCATACCCTAGGATGGTGGTATAGAGAGCTTGGACAGTGACTCTAATGGCAGCTCATATCCCCAGTATCAGTTTGAAGTATCTACCTCTACATTTAGAGAAGCAGAGTTTTAGTCTGTTATAATCACTGCTATTTAGGGTTTTTTACTACATTCAAGTAAACACAACCTTAACTGATACACATACAATCTCACACTAGAAGTAGGACAGTTTTCCCATTGTTTTACTCAGCTCTGATTTGTATTTCCTTGGTGTTGTCCCAGAAGCATCTCAAAAGCATCTTTTCCAGACTGAATTCATGACATCCTACTTCCCTACCCAACCTACCATAATTGTACTTGGGATTATACACTGGATACAAGAAGATCCCTGTATTAATCCTGGGTAGCTCCTTCTCTCCCTTCTCCACCCCTTGCTTCCCCTCCTCTTCCTTCCTCTCTTTTCACAATATCTAATTATCTACTGAGTCCTTGAATTTCTTTATATATTTACCAAATGGATCTCCCAACCTTCTATCCATTTCACACAATCCAGATTATTTAGTTTCTTACAATTCTCAGCCTATCCTATTTAATAAGTAATTTACCTTTGGTTTTATCATACAAAATTAATATACACTATATCTGTATTAGTTATATTATGTATGTATTAGTAATAATGTAACTAACACATACACACACATACACACACACACACACACAGAGAGAGAGAGAGAGAGAGAGAGAGAGAGAGAGAGAGAGAGAGAGAGAGAAAAGAATCATTTGGTTCTCTCTCATACACTGTATATACAATGGTGTATGATGTTTTACAATGGTATCACAAGATTCAATAAAAAGCAAACTGGATAAGATACATGCCCTAGTTGAGACCTCACAGGTACTCTGTAGCAACAAAACACTTGCTATTGTCCCACAGAGTTGGTCTATTTCTTCCCTCTTGCCATTTTAATCACAATTGCTCTGTGTCCCATGGCTCATACCTGGTAACAGTACAAGAATGGACTTTTATGGTGCTGTGCCTTTGCTCATACCATTCCTTTGTTCAGAGCATTCTTCTCTTCCCTGCTTCCCATTTCAGAGCTAACTTTTCCTTTTGTGTAATGTTCCTTGTTAGCTTTGCCTTTGTGTTTTTTGTGGACTCTTCTTGGTATGCCATCATCATGCATCTGAATTTTCTGTTCTCCCATTCTGGACCAATTTTCAATGGGAAGGAGTTGAGGAGTGAGAGATTATGAAAGGTTACCAAAGTAGAATACCTGGATCTAGTCTATATGAGGAAGGAAAACATGGTTGTTAAATGTGAATTTTACATAAAAATGTTTTTTAGCATAAATATTCAATATTTGAAAAAAACTCATGCTAAAAAATTTTGTTTACTTTCAACTTTCACTTGCTTAAGTATTTGAAATCCTATCTGATAATTCCACACAGATGATTTATTAGTGCTGGATCCAAGATGGTGCTTTCCAAGGGGCATGGTATCTGAGTAGTAGGTGAATGAGATTAGTCACTGTGGAGTGAACATGAGGTTCCGCAGCTGACTGTGAAACACAGATGGTGTCTGAATTTCCACAGTTAACACTGAAACTGTCACCACTCGAAACAGGTCACGCAGGCTCCACCACACCACCCTGAGATCAGCTAGCTCAGTCACCCCATCTGGAGAGGAACACATGCCAGAGCAGATCTAGCCCATGAGTGGATCCAGTCCACAGCTCCAGCCACAGATCAGCGACCCTACCTGTCTGCCTGATATCAGCCTCCACCCTGTACACCCAACAGGGAGGAACAGCTAGGCCACAAGAGCAAAGGTGAATAAGGGTAGCTCCTTCTCTTCCTTCTCCACCCTTTGCTTCCCCTCCTCTTCCTTCTTCTCTTTTCACAATACCTAATTACCTACTGAGTCCTTGTATTTCTTTATATATTTACCAAATGGATCTCCCAACCTTCTATCCATTTCACACAATCCATATTATTCAGTTTCTTACCATTCTCAGCCTATCCTATTTAATAAGTAATTTACCTTTGGTTTTATCATACAAAATTAATAAAATATAATTTTCTTTCCAGAGTTCCCAACATGGTGGCACAACGTGCACTGTAACTGACTGGCAGAGACCAAACCCAGCCACAGCAAAGCAATCAGGAGCAGAGACTGAGTGCAAACAGAGGCAATGGCAGTGTGTTTCCCACAAACACTGTGGCCGGTCACTCACACAAGCATCTGAGCTTTAGAGGCAATCAGCAGCAGGCACACCAATGACCATCTTGGGTGGAGTTCCCTGCCTATACAGTCAGCCTAGCTGCAGAACCAGAATGACTGTGTCAGGGAGGGGAGAACACAGGCCCAACCACAGCTTGACTTGCCTTTCTGAGGAGACCCACCAACTCTCAGGTCCTCACAGGGTAGCTCCCTCCCCATTCTAATCCCCTGTATATAGGTCCAATTGGACCACAACCAGTTGAGGAGAGTGGCAGTCACTCTCTGAGAACCAGTCTATTCCAGGAACCTACCTACCATCTGGAGGTGGACAACAAGATCTCAAGATCATCTAGCCCCTAGAACAGGGGGGTTTCCTGAACACCAAGGCCAACAGGCATCAGAAACAACCAGACAACACCAAGGTCAACCAGATGGCTAAAGGCCACTGCAAGAACATGATCAAAAAAAAAAAAAAAAAAACCAAAGCAATATGACATCTCCAGTACCTAGCTATAATGCTACAGAAAACCTTGGAAATCCTAACACCAATGAAACAAAGGAAATGAACTTAATCCTTCACCTATATTAATAATAGAAAGCTTAAGAAAAGAAATCAAATACCTCAAAGAGCAACAGCAAAATACTGCAAAAGACATGATGGAAATTAATAAAGCTCTTAAAGGAATGGAAGATCTGAAAAGGGAAGTTGAAGCAATAAAGAAAGTACAAGCCAAGACATCCATGTAAGTGGAAAGCCTTAGGAAAAGAACAGAAAATGAAGATATGAGCATCACCAACAGAATACAAGATATGGAAGAAAGAATTTCAGGCACAGAGGATAAAATTGAAGAAATCAATACATCTGTCAAAGAAAATGTAAAATCCAAAAAAGTTCTGACACAAAACCTTCAGGCAATCAAGGACACTAGGAAAAGATGAAATCTCAGAATAATGGGAATAGAAGAAATAGAAGATTCCCAACATTAATAAAAAGAGATGGGAAGGATACTTCATACCCATCAAAGAAAAAATCCACCAAGATGACATCTCAATAATGAACATCTATGCCCCAAATGTAAAACCACCCACATTTGTTAAAGAAACACTACTAAAGTTCAAATCCCACACCAAACCCCACACATTAATAGTGGGAGACTTCAACACACCACTCTTACCACTGCAATGATGCAGAAACCAAACAGAGAAATAATGAACCTCACAGAAACCATGAATCAAATGGACCTATCTGATAGCTATAGAACATTTCACCCAAAAACACAAGAATATACTTTCTTCTCAGCACCTCATGGGACCTTCTTCAAAATCAATCATATAGTCGGTCATAAAGCAAGCCTCAACAGATACAGGGAAATTGAAATTACCCCTTAAAATTCATCACACCATCATGGAATAAAGCTAGACTTCAATAATAAAAAAAAACAACAGAAAGCCTTCAAAACATGGAAACTGAACAACTCTCTACTCAATGACTTCTGGGTCATGTAAGAAATAAAAAAAAGAAATTAAAATCTTCTTAGAATTCTCAACTTCATATGGAAACCAAAACCACAGAAAAGCTAAATCAATCATATACAATAATAGAACATCTGGAAGTATCACCATCCTGGATTTCAGCTGTACTACAGAGCTATATAGGAATAAAAACAGCATGGTACTGGCATTGAAACAGACCAGTTAATCAATGGAATCAAATTGAAGACCCAGAAATGAAACCACACACCTGTGATCATTTAATTTTTGACAAAGAAGTCAAAACCATACAATGGAAAAAGGAAAGCATCTTCAACAAATGGTGCTGATCTAACTGGATGTCAACATGAAGAAAAATGTGAGTAGATCCATACACATTACCCTGAACAAAACTTAAGTCTAAGTGGATCAAATACCTCAACATAATTGTGGACACTCTAAAATTGATAGAAGAGTAAGTGGGGAAAAGCCTGGAACTCATTGGTATGGGTAACAACTTCCTGAACAGAACACCAATAGCTCAGGCTCTAAAAAAAAATAAATAAATGGGACCTTATGAAATTGAAAAGCTTCTGTGAGGCAAAGGACACTGTCCTTAGAACAAAATGGCAGCCTACAGACTGTGAAAAGATCTTCATCAACCCGATATTCAAAGAGGGCTAATTGTTGGGGTAGTGTTAATCATTCTAAATGTTAATTAATTGGTCCTGTTTGCTCTCTGCAACTTATATTGACTCTGATTGGTCAAATAAAATGCTCAGGCCTGAAATTGGGCAAAGACAGAGAAAGGTGGGACTTTCTGAGATTAGAGCAGGAAGCCTGTGCTTTAGAAAGAAGAAAACATTCCAGCCAGGAGCAGCAGGAAGGAGGCACACACCATGGGTTAGAAAAAGAACCTCATTCCACATGGCCAGGAACATCGGCATATTGTGGAGAATGGCAGTCCAAGGGGACATATGTATATAGGGGGTTATATTTGGGTAATAGACTTAAGAGCTAATTTAGAGGGGCTAAGATTGCACAATTCAGGCCAAGGCTTCTTAAAATCCATGTGGTGTCTCTCTGTGTGCTCTTTTATAATGGATGGTTAATGGTTAGCCACCAAACCAATTAACGATAATCTAAATACTGGGTAAATAATTTAATTAGCTATATTTTTTACATATGGCGCCCAACGTGGGGCAATTAGAATCCATGCTTTCACTGTGAGAAGGCCTGGGTGAAAGCCAGTTTCCTAGCCAAAGAACAGGGAACTGAACTCAAATGCATTTCAAAGACACAGCTATCTTAACAAAAGCTGCTGCCTTGCAGCAAACGCAGAGAGCTAAGGCTTAGCTCTCCTTCCATACTAAAAAACCATCAGCCTTCTAAACAGAGCTTGAGAGTGGAATTAATAGCCTAGATTAAAAATGGAGGAATTTATAATGCCTCAATACATTTGGATTCCAATTGAGTTTGTTCCTCTTAGCATGCAAATGATTTTTACCGTGACAATTGTAGTTCTGGGTATCTTTTTTGAGAAAGTTCAGACTATGATAGTCTTAAAGGAAAGAATTTACAGATGGAATGCTAAATTGCCAACAATGATACTGGAGGAAGGAGCGAGGCCTTTCCTGATAAATAATCCAAAATTGATGGCAGCTGGAGCTAAGAGCTCCCTGGGTAGTAGGTGCCTGTCAGGAGTTTCTGGTATCTGCCTGCCAGTGAAATACAGGCACAACTAGATTTCAAGGAATAATGAACAAAGCTTTAATTGTAGCATGGGATGGCATGGTTAGACATGCCAAGGCTTTTGGAATGTTGTTTCTTTGCCTGATTTTTGTTTAGATGTCTTTGATTTTCCTATATTGGGAGGTAGAAAGGATATTTTTCTGGTTTAGCATTGCTAAAACATAAGATATTTTTAAAGATTTTGGGCAGATTTCGAATTGTCAACTACATTTCAAAGGTGCTCTCAAGGTTACAGAGTTACTAAAATCTGGGATTTAAGTGAAATATTTGAGCAGGGTGGTACTGGCAAATACCTTTAATCCCTTAATCCTATCACACTAGAGAAAGAAACAGGCAGATCTCTGGATTCTAGACCAGCCTGGTTTAAACAATGAAGGCAGGACGGGAACTCTGCTGAGAAGACAAGACTGCTTGCTAAAGACACTCTAGAATTCAAAAAAGACATATTTTGTCCTTGATGTTAAGTTTAATAATGTCCTTACTGATCTAATGAATAAATACACATAATCTTAAATTTGTGTAAAAAGAAAGGAGTTACAAGCCATTCTTTTTAGGTGTGGGGCTCCCACTGGAGAACTGTTTTCAAGAGACATTTTGCCCTGAAAGAGATATGTTAATCGCTGGGTGTGGTGGTGCAGGCTTTAATCCCGGAACTTTGGAGGCAGAGGCAGGCTATTCTCTGTGAGTTCAAGGCTAGCCTGGTGTACAAAGTGAGTCCAGGACAAGGATATACAGAGAAATCCTGTCTCTGGAGGGAAAAAAAAAGAGAGCGAGAAAGAGATATATTCTGTTAACCAATGTAAGGGCCCAGAGTTAGGCTGGGGAAGAATTTGCAAACTGCATGCCTCCCACAGCCAACAGTTAAGCAAAGCTAACATAAAATAGCATATCATGCTATTCTACACCAATCTCCTAAGAATGGGGTTTCCATGGGAGGACTGGAACTCAAACTAATACAAAATCGTTTAAGTAATATTATTGTTTAATAAGGGTAATTCAATTATTTAAATTTATACCTTGATCCCAAAACTTGGGAGACAAGGAAAAAACCAGGTTCCTTGTGTGTTCTAGGCCAATCTAAATCTACAGAGCTTTACAGAGCAAATCATGACAGCCCAAGCTACAAAGAGAAACCCTGTCTCAATAAGGATAGATATATCCACATAGGAATTAAATCTACAAAGAAAGGAGAAAAGGAAAGAAAAATATATAAATGCATACCTTTGTTCCCAAAACATGGGAGACAAAGACAGAGACAGATTGGTTCCTTTTGAGTTGAAGGCCAACCTAATCTACAAAAGGCCAGAGCAACACAGAATAAGACTGTCTTAATCAATTAATAAATTTATGTCAACTGTTGAGGAGAATACTTAAACTCCATACAGTCTTATTCAGTGTTTTCTAATTTAAAATAGATTATATATGGCATATATATGTAATACTACATGCCATCTTTTTAAGGCATGAATGGAGACTTACAAATCTCTTTCTTCTGTTCAAAGAACAGGAAATATTCCTTCATTGGATGTGCAGGATGCACAAATCAAAGAACAGAAGATATTCCTTAATTGATTTGTGCATCCTGCACAGCCAAGGCATTTTGGTAAGTGCAGAACTATATGTTACTTGTGAGAAATTATATATTTTCAGAACCAGACCAGAGTCCAAAGACAAGACAAGAAACCCAGATGATCCAGCCTCATAGACTGCCTCAATAACTGTTTCCTCAAAAATCTGCATCCAGAAGAACTTCAAACAGCTTGCTGAGATGGCCTAGCCTCAAAGACTGTTCCAGACAAGACAGCAATAAAGTCCTGAACTTTTCTACCCAAAGGCCAGACTACAAACTGCTCAGGACATTCAAATTGCTGAGCACATAGAGACTGGACAACAAATGTTAAAATTTAGTTGCTTAACCATTTTTTTTTCATTTTATTTGGGCCCCTAAACAGGTTTTCTGTGACCCAATTCAGCAGGAAGCAGTTTTAAGAGAGCGATGTCCCATTCCCAAAAAGTGGGGTGGATGATTCTTTGGTCATTTGATGTGTTATAAATGTTGTTTAGAGGTAATGGTTACAAATTGTTATATGGTTTTGTTAAGCAAGGTATAGAAAGTTAGACTTGACGATCTCTTTTTCTTTTCTCTGTCCTTCTTTCTCTCTTATATAGAGGGAAAAGACTTGAAAAGAAAAAAAGGGGGATATATGTATATAATATAGAATGATAAGATATAAGGATAGATTATTGAATCTGCTCTGAAACTCAAAACTATTGTTATTCTTAAATAAGGTTATCTTTTGATACATTGGTATAGAATTTTGTATATTGATACAAAAATAAGATTAAGTTTGATTCATTAGTATATAATTTTATATCTTGACACATAATAAGTATATTTCAACTCTTATATGAGGTAGTGTGCCTATACAACTCATTTAAAAGTATAGGTTTACTTCCAATCCTTTTATGGGTTGCTATTGCAATCTATTTAGGAGTCTGGGTAATACAAGTTGATTGCTGGCCAGTCAAGCTTCTGGTCATGTCAAATACTAGTCTTAATTTATCACAAAATAGACTTAATATGTTAAACAGATAGTAAATGGTTAAAATATACAGTTTGTTTGTTCATAGATAGATGATAGATAGATTTATAAATAAATAGATAGATGTCTTCAAAACCCTCAGAGGCATACAGAAAATGGCATTTAAAGATGTTTTTATTACTTTAAGAATTGTTTGACTTAAGACAGTGAGCTCCTGACAGCTCCGATTTGACTTGGAAGAAGAAAATGAGCATCAAAAAGAAATCTCCCATCAGGAGATAATTCCTCAAAAAGAAAACTCCCATCAGGAGATATTCCTACTGGGCAAAAATGCCCCTGCTCTCTCAACAGACTATGTAAAGTCCAAAGATGGACCAGAGCTTAAATGCAGGTAAGTCGATGTCCTGATTCTGCAGAGACAGAATGGGAAAATCCTTATTTCCTGATACACAATTTAGTCTGTGAAATGCTTGGCCAGAAGGCTGAAGATGATGCTCCGACAATATAAAGAGATAGATGATATTTTTTCTTCTTCAAGAATGCTACCCCAACAGCTAATATCCAAAATATATAATGAATTCAAGAAATTAAACACCAAAAAAAAATCAAATAACCCAATCAAAAAATGGGGTATAGAGCTAAACTGAGAGTTTACAAAAGAGGAATCTCTAAAGGCTGAGAGGCACTTGAAGAAATGTTCAGCATCTTTGGTCATTAGGGAAATGCAACTCAAAAGGACTCTGAGATTCCACCTCACAGTGGTTAGAATGACTAAGATCAAAAACTCAAATGATTGCACATACTGGCGAGGATGTGGAGAAAGAAGAACACTCCTCCATTGCTGGTGGGCATGTCAATTTGTACAACCACTTTGGAAATCAATCTGGAGATATCTTAGAAAATTGGGCATTTTACCCAATTCTACCTCAAGACCCAGCCATATCCCTCCTGGGCATATATCCAAAAGACTCTTTACAAAACCACAAGGACATTGCCTCAATAATGTTCATAGCAACTTTATTTGTAACAGCCAGAAATTGGAAACAACCCAGATGTCTTTCAACTGAAGAAAAGATAACCCCCCCCACAAACAAACAAACAAACAGAAAAACAAAACTGTGGTACATTTACACAATGGAATACAGTGACCAGAAACAAGGAAATCATACAATTAGCAACCAAATGGATGGATCTAGAAAAGCTCATCTTAAGTGAGCTGACTCAGTCCCAGAAAGATAAACATGGTATGTATTCTCTTATAGGTAGTTATTAACCATATATCACAGGACAACCATCCTACAACCCACAGACCCAAACAGATAGGAACCTAGCATAACTATCCTTGGAAAAACTTCCCCCAGCAGTGAGTCATGGAATCTGTTGCAGGTCAGTGGAACACCTTACCCTAGATGGAGTGCCATATCAAGCCCCAGTACAAGAGGAAGCTCTTGGTCTTCACATGACTGACAAACTGAGGTATTATGATATATGAGGGCCCATGTCACCTGAGGAGAAGGAGAGTACTGAGAAGAAAAGGAGAATAGTGAAGGAGGGAGAGCGGGAGAGAAGATGGGAGGGAGGGATGGACCAAGAGGGGAGGAAGAAGGAAACTATGTTCAAGAAGTAACTTGAAAAAAACAATTTAAAAAATGAAAAGGGCAACTTAGATTTACAAATATAATAAAAATAAAATGTAACATTTTCAAATGATAATTTATCAAAGGCATACTTGCCTTACTGGCATGAAAGGGAAAATGGTCTTAATCTCAGGTTAGAATGTTAGACTGCAGGGTGCCACACAGTTCACACACTTTTGGGTATCAGCTTAAAAGGGTTTTTTTGTATATATAAAGGACATTTTCGTTGTTTGGCATTAAAAAGGCAGTTAAAAGGTTTAAAATGCTGTAAATAAATTAAGGGTTACCACCTGGTTTTCTAAACCTCTAAAAGCTGAAGTAATTTGGAGCTAAGGTAAAATATTTGAGAACGGTGGTGCTAGCCCATGCCTTTAACTCCAGCAGAGACAAGAGGATCTCTATAGAGTTAGTTCTCTTTTAATTTCTAGAGTTACAATGAACAGGGTGGTGATGGTGCACACCTTAATCCTATCCCTTGAGAGACATACACCCTTAATCCCAATACATTGGAGACAGAAACATGCAGATCTCTGAGTTCAAGGCCAGCCTGACACAGTAAGCTCCAAATAGAGAAAAATTTAGATCCAGGGGTAGTGGTCCACACCTTTAATCCCAACAATTGGGAGGCCTTTGATCTCAACACTTCGAAGGCAGAGGTGGTAACATAGGATTTGCAATGATTTAAATTTAAAAAGTAGTCGAATTTACAAATGGAGATTACTTGAGTCTCATCATCTACTTGCAGTAGAATATGGGGTGCTGTCAGGAGCTGACATGTCACAATATCCAAAAATTCTTAAGAAAACATCTTTGAATTTCATATTCTATAGATCTCTTGGGTTTCTGAAGAACACATATCTATTTCCATATATTTGGATAAGCAAATGTTGCTTGTCTCTTCACAATTTGATTTCTGATTAACTTGGAAAACATCTGTGATGCACTACTCTAGTACCTAACAAAATGACATGTTTGAGTAACTATTAGTTTTCACTTCTTCATTATCTTAAATAGTTTGTGACAGTTGCTATCAAAAGGCCAAAACTTCACATTGCATTTTTAAGTATTAATAGGTACAATACCTTAAAAAGAGTTAACCTTAATTTTGTATCAATATACAAAGATCAATACTGATGTAGCCAAATATAATCTTAATTTTGTATCAATATACAAAGATATGAGAACATTTTCCATAATCTATCCCCTTTTCTTTATCATTCCTATATGATGTTTATATCCCACTTTTTTGAAGTCTTTTCCCACCAACATAGGAGAGAAAGAAGGATAAAGAAAAGAAAAGAGAGAAGTCCCTGGGTCTAAGCTCCAAAACTTATTTGACAAGACCATTTAACAACTTGTAACCAATCCCCCTAAATAACGACAAACATCTATAACCTATCAAATGACCAAAGGGAAAACTTTAAACTCATTGAGATAGATAGACAACAGAATATTAATATCAGTTGCCAAATATATATGGACTGGACATTGGGAATGTATGTCATATCCTTTAATTTTCATAAGTGGCCTAATTTTTCTTATTGTTTTGTATTGTATTTACTGTTATAAGAAAAAGAGCCTATTATTGGACCAAATGGGGAGCTGTTGGGGGGAAAAAGATACACCTTAAATTCAACAACAACAAAGCAGATAAGAAGGTGAGGGGGAAGAGGTAGGAGAGGGAACTGGCAGGGAGAGTAGGGAGAGGACTTTGAGGTATAACTTGAAGAAATAAATAAATAAATGCTAAAAAAGGAGGGGAGGAGGTATGGGGAGTGGGGTGAATAAAAACAAATTGTAATGAGATGCACATTTAAAAAAAAGGCAGATAGGAGGGTGAGGGGGAAGAGGATAGGAGAGTGGGATCAGGAAGGGGAGGAGGAAGGGGACTGTGATTGAGATGTAACTTGAAGAAATAAATAAATGTTAGGAAGTAAAAACAAAAAACAAAACAAAGCAAAAAAAAAAAAAAAGAAAAAGCTACTCACAAAAGACATGTTGAAATTCAAAATGAATTGTCCTTTGTGGTCTCAAAATATATATACACTTAAAGGTATGGTTAGTTCCAAAATATCAAAAGATTTTTTTTTAATCTCAATTGAAAGATAATAGTTTTTATATTGTCAAAAAAATCCATTTTGCTGTAGGAAAGATATTACCTGCCAAAAAAAGTGGTGCCCCAGAGCTAGGATTAGGGCAGGGTTCTCTTCTTATCTTTCCAGGAGATTAAAAACATCCATCTAAGGTGTCCAGGGACAACTAGATAACTGAAACCTCTGAAGAAAAGGGACCACACACCAAAGAAGATAATTAGCCCAGATAACCCAGCCTTGCAGACTTCCTCAATAGCTGTTTCCTCAAAAATCTACAACCGGAGCCACTCAAAATGGCCGACTAAGATGGTTCAGCTCCACAGACCTTTTCAGCCAGAACTTCAGTAAAACCTTGAAGTTCAGCCTCTGACTACAAACTTCTTAGTACATTTTAATAGCTGAGCACAAAAGGAATGACCATCAAATATTACTATTAACTTGCTTAACCATTTTCCATTCTTATTTGGGCCCTAAACAGGTTTCCTATGTTCCAAATCCAGGAAGACATTTTAAGAGAGCAACATCCTATTCCAAGAAGGTGGGGTGGGTGATTTTTTTTCCCCCTTTGTCAATTTGATGGGTTATAGATGTTTGTTGTTATTTAGGAGGTTTGGTTACAGTTTGTTAAATGGTCTTGTTACATAGGTTTTGGAGGTAAGACCCAGGATTTTTTCTCTTTTTCTTCCCTTTATCCTTCTTTCTCTCCTACATTGGAGGGAAAAGACTTGAAAAAAAAAAGGGATATAGATATAATATCGGAATAATAAAGAAAAAGGGATACATTATTGAATATGCTCTTATATCGATGTATATTGATACAAAATTAAGATTATATTTGGCTACATCAGTATTGATCTTTGTATATTCATACAGAATTAAGGTTAACTCTTTTTAAGGTATTGTACCTCTGTAATACTTAAAAATGCAATGTGAAGTTTTAGCCTTTTTATAGCAACTGTCACAAACTGTTTAGGATAATTAAGAAATGCAAACTAATAGTTACTCAAACATGTCATTTTGTTAGGTACTGGCATAGTTTATCACAGATGTTTTCTTTTTCTTTTAATTTATTTTTATTTCTTCAAGTTACCTCTCAATCGCAGTCGCAACCCTACTTTCCCCCTCCAGTCCCACCCTCCCACCCTCTTCCCCTTCAACCCACCCATCCCCTTCCTTTTTTTTAAGTTTAAGGTATATATCTTTTTCCTCCCAACAGCTCCCCTTTTCAGTCCAACAAATGGCTCTTTCTCTTATAACTATAAATACAATACAAAACAACAGAAATAATTAGGCCACATTTATGAGAGTTATATGACTTAGCATACATTCCCAATGTCCAGTCCATATGTATTTGGCCTTTCTTTAACATCTGCTATGTAACCATCTCCCTGAGATTAAAGTTCTATATCCAACTCAGCTTTTATTCTAGTTTGCATCACAATTTTAAAAACATCTTCTTAGATCCAGAATACCCTCTTAATTCCTAAACAACTCAAAATTTGACTATGAGACTCTAGCTATCCATTTTCAACCACCTAAGAGACCTGAGAGGGATAAATATATCTGGTTATACAGGAAGTGCAGGGCCAGCAGCTTCCAAAACTAAGAAAGGACATACCAGTGGCTGCCTGTACAGTTCCCATTTTCTCTCCATACATTACAGCATCAATCTTCAGCCATTTGGCATCATTTCTTTGACAGACATCTTTGTATATTGATACAAAATTAAGATTATATTTGGCCACATTGGTATTTATCTTTGTATATTAATACAAAATTAATTTTAACTCTTTTTAAGGTATCGTACCTAGGTAATGCTCAAAAATGAAATGTGAAGTTTTGGCCTTTTGCTACCAACAGTCATAAACAGTTCAGGATAATTAAGAAATGCAAACTAATAGTCATTCAAGCATGCCATTTTGTTAGGTACTAGGACAGTCTATGACAGTTATTTTCTAAGCTAATCAGAAATCAAGTTGCTAAGAGACAAGCAACATTTGCTTATCCAAATGTAAGAGATAGATAGGTGGCCTTTAAAAACCTCAAGAGATCTGCAGAATATGGCATTCAAAGATGTTTTCTTAACTTAAGATATTTTTGATATTGAGACATGTCAGCTCCTGACAGCACCCCCTATTCTACTCCAAGTAGAAGATGAGCATCAAAGAATCTCCAATTGGAGATGGTTGAACTAGTGGCAAGCCAACCTGGTCTACAAAGAGAGTCCAGGACAGCCAGGGCTATAACACAGAAAAACCCTCTCACAAAAAACCAAAAAAAAAAAAAAAAAAAAAACCAAACCAAAACAAACAAACAAAAAAATCCTTGCTTCAACTGTAGACAGACTGCTGTCCAAACAGGACAAAACTTGGAAGCAGGTAAGTCGACAGCCTAGCTCTGCCAAGACAGGGTAGGCAAGTCATTCATAATTCACGATTTACAATCAATGTCTGTCACAGATGTTTTCTAAGTTAATCAAAAATCAAGTTGCTAAGAGACAAGCAACATTTGCTTATCCAAATATACCAAGATAGATAGGTGGTCTTCAGAAACCTTAAGAGATCTGTAGAATACGGTATTCAAAGATGTTTTCCTAAGAGTTTTTGATATTGAGACATGACAGCTCCTTACAGCACCACTTATTCTACTCCAAGTAGATGATGAGCATCGAAGAATCTCCATTTGGAGATGGTTGCATTAGTGGCAAGCTTGTCACTGGACAAGAGAAAGTTCTTGCTTAAACTGTAGACAGAATGCTGTCCAAAAAGGACAACACTTGGAAGCAGGTAAGTTGACAGCCTAGCTCTGCAAAGACGGGGTAGGATAATCCTTCATAATTCCTGCTTTACAATTAATTGTCTATGAGAGATACTGAACCAAAAAGCTGAAGATAGATGATATAATGTATTGAGAGTAATTAGGGACTGTCCAGGCAGCCAGTTGTCTGTCATTTCTTAGTTTTGGAAGCTGCTGGCTCTGCACTTCCTGTATAGTCAGATATATTTATCCTTCTCAGGTCTCTGATGTGGTTGAAGACTAGATAGTTATAGTCTCACAGTTAAGATTTAAATTGTTTAGGAATTAAAAGGATGTTCTCAGTCTAAGAAGATGTTTTTAAGTTGGTAATGCAAGTTAGGATGGAAAATGAGTTAGGTATAGAATTTTAAACTCATTGAGATAGATAGATAATAGAATATTAATATCAGTTGCCAAATATGTATGGACTGGACATTGGGAATGTATGTTATACCTTATAATTTTCATAATTGTAGCCTAATTATTCTTATTGTTTTGTATTGTATTTATTATTATAAGAAAAAGAGCCATTTATTAGACTAAAAGGGAGAGCTATTGCAGGGAAAAGATATACCTTAAATTAAAAAAAATGCAAATAGGAGGGTGAGGTGTAAGAGGGTAGGAAGGTGGGACAGGGAGGGGGAGAAGGGAGGGGATTATTATTGAGATGTAACTTGAAGAAATAAAAAAATAAAAAAGAAGATTCATTAGTGTACTTCCTGTTTTTGCCTAGGTCTTTTTCTGTTCTCATTAATGAAAATATTGAGAAAGAAATTGACCGTATTTTCAGCATTATCCAAGAGACTTATAAAACATTGCACATTATTACTATTGCACTTGGTTGAAGTTAAGTCCCTATTGCTGAAGACACCATGCATTTGAGAAATAGGGGCCAGAGGTCCTTGAGTTGGAACTGACATGAAAGCTTTCTTCCTGAGGACTAGCTTTCATAGTACTAAACATCACCAAGCAAGCTTTTAAAGGGAGGAAGCAATCAACAGTCCTATACAGCTGTGATGTTTATGAATCACAATGACCAGCATGGAACAACTCTCCATTGTGCAGTAGTGGTATACATACTTGGTAGTAACCAAGAGGTCTAATTGGAGTTTTTTAACTGCCCAGTGGCAGTGAAGTTCGGGATCATGAAAGAGAACCAACAACAGCCTCTTTACTGAATCAGTACAATAACTAGCTACATTTTAAATAGTTGTCTTTATTCACACAAATAAATGTAGTCCTTACCCATCATAAAGGAAACTTATCTTTACAATAGACAGCGTCCATTTTAGAAAACTACAACTAACAAAAAAAAAGGCAGAGTTGTGGAGTCCAGTGCCAATGGACACATCAACAAAGCAACTCTTGAACCTAAGGCTCAGAGATCATTGCACAAGAGGTGACAGAAAGATTGTAAAAACCAGAGCATAATGGAGTTTGTGGAGAGACTGTGAGAGATTGTGTTTACTGGGAATGTCAGGAGCTACACTCATAAATTCTCAACAAAATGACTGCCAAACATGAGCTTAACAGGCAACAATAGATATGCCAACATGGACAGGGGAAAGCCCAGGAGTCCTCAACCCTACACAAAACTCCAGATGGCCAAGGCGTGCTTCAGATGGAAGAAACAGTATTCATTCCCCAAAGAAGAACACAGTGATTGGTTGACTGAGACCAAAAGGTCAGCCCTGAAAACATACACACAAGCCTGAAAACAAAACATACATACATACAAACATACATACATACATATTATACAGACTAAGCAGGTTCTATTTATATATTTAAGAATATATGTATGTATGTATATATGTTTGTATGTGTGTGTGTATGTATGTAACAACAATGAAAAAAGAGTTCGTAAATTTGAAAGAGAGCAAGGAGGGTTATCTGGGAGGGTTCACAGACAGGAATGGAAAGAAGAAATGATGTAATTATAATATCAAGAATAAAATAAATAAAAATTTATTGACCAACTTAAAAAACTTAATTGAAATATAATTGCATTACCTCCTCCTCTCCTCTCATCCCTCCAATCCTTCTCATGTCTCCTTCCTACAACACTTCTTATCCCTCTCCTCTAACTCATTCCTAACTTTATAGTCTTCTCTTAGATTATTTGTTTTACACACACACACACACAAACACACACACTTATAAAACACAATCTACTGAGTCCAATTAGTGTGGCTTGTGTGTACACAGTTTTAGGCCTAACTATTTTGTGTTGGATAACCAGTTAAGGGGCCTATCCCTGCAAGAGACCTATTCTCAGTAATCTTGCTGTGTGTAGTTCTTTGTTTAGAGGTTAGATCCCATGAGACATCAAGTATGTCCATTGTTATTGTCACTGTTGGTGTTTTGTCTATGTAGCCATGTCACTGAGGCATCATGGGTATATCCTCCTTGTCATCCTCTAGATAATCCCTCAGCAGAGCTCTTAGTCCTCAGGTTCTTACAATTCCTGTGCCCTATTTTCTGTGATGTTTCCTGAGCAAGAGCTGTGCTGTAGATGAATCTGTTGGGGCTGGGCACCTCACTAGCAGTTGGCCTCAGAATTATGACCAGTTTTATGTAATGGGAATTGATCAGTTTTAAACATCACTAAAATCTTCCCTGTGTAGATACTTCTCCTTGGCACTGAGAAAGGGTGATGAGTGTAAAGAGGAGTGTACTCCAGTACAGGAGTCTGTTCTAAAAATAGCTCCATTAATTTGGCAGCAAATTGCATGACTTCCTTGTTTCTGATAGCTGAGTCGTATTCCATTGTGTAGATGTACCACAGTTTTTTTATCCATTCTTTGGTTGAAGGACATCTGGGTTCTTTCTAGTTTCTAGCTATTACAAATAAAGCTGATATGAACATAATTGAGGAGATGTCCTTGTGGTTTGGTGAGGAATCTTCTGGATGTTTGCCCAGGAGTGGTATGACTGAGTCTTGAGGTAGAGATATTCCAAGTTTTCTAAGATATTACTGGATTGATTTCCATAGCGGTTGTACAAGTTAGCTCATCCTGAGTGAGTTAACCAAGACCCAGAAAGATGCACATGGCATGTATTCGCTTATAACTGGATTTTATTCATCTAGTACAGGATAACTATCCTACAGTCAACAGATCAAAAGGAACAGGAATATGGACTTTGTTACCTGTTATTGGGACACTTTGCACTAGTGGAGTTGCCTTGTAGGTCCTCAGTGCAAGAGGAAGTTCTTAGCTCTCATATGACTGACGAACTGAGAGGGGCTGAGATATGAGGCACCCCACACTGGAGGAGTAGGATAGGTGGGAGAAGGGGTAAAGAGTTGGTGGGTGGGACCAAGAAGGGTGGAGGGAGGGGGCTGTGATGGAGATGTAACTTGAAGTAATAAATAAAAATAATTTTATACTTTCTTTCCATGTTCACCTCTTCCCTCTAGGATGGGGAAAATTTGGAAACAAATCAAATTCTTTCCTCCCGGGTATTAATTGGCCTTGTTGAGTGTCCTTCCAAATCAGCACAATCTTGTTTATCAATCTGAAGAGGTAGAAAACACATTCTTTATCCAGCTTCGGCAGCTTCACAGAGAGCATCAGGAAGCCCCCTCAGAAGACAGCAGGGGTCAGAAATGTCACTAGGTGTGGCTCCTCCCATGATTGCATTGCAGAGAGACCTTACCAGATTAATGATGAGCTAGGCTGCTCAGTCACTGCCAGAGTGCCTATGTGTGGCGCCTTATGTTTTTGGTATTTCCTTACAGTTCTACATGCCCAACTCATGGATCCAGCGCACTTCTGGCAGTATGTGCTGAAACTTAGGTTTCATGCACTTTGCTCTTGGATCTGTTTTTATAATACAGGGTCTTACATAATAAAATGTTTAAAATGAAAATTCAAATTAAAAAATTTTTAACGTTATCATTTCTATACTAGGAATTTTAATATTTTGAAACTGAGAATGTTGAAAATAACTTGTCAGACTCTGAATAATATTCTGAACATATTTTGCCTCATTATTTTAGGTTGCTCTAGCTGTATCCTCTGCGAGCTGCATAGTTCATGGCTCTTGTAAAAGCATTACTCCTGCCCACGAGTCTGCAAGCCTCTCTGTTAGGCCTGCTCTCTCTTTTGCTCTTCTCTTTTCTCACAGCTGGAATTGCAGCAGATGGATTTCCTGAGTGTGGAGAAAGAGATGAAATTAACACAGGTAATGAGCAGCACTTTTACCGGATGGTGGAATTTTGTTCATTTGGGAAAATTCCAGATGCTCACAATAAGATAAATCAAAACCTAGTTTTCGAAAATCAAATGGATATAGCTGCAGCTTGACATTTATCAAGATCCAACATTGAGTTTAACACAGCTTGAGGTAGAGGGGTAGCCTGGGCTTTGACCTCTCTTCTTAGTTTGTTGTCTAGGAAGATCTTTTAGAAGTTGGAACCATTTCATATATTAATTGGCTCATATGGGCATTAAAAAGTGCATTTGGTTAGGAGGAGGTCACATACTTTTGAAAACTGATGATTTCTATTTGTCTAGATGTACTTAAGAAGCAACATGTTGGGTTCATGATGTCTTCAACTTAAATGCCATAAATAAGCTGGTGAGGCTGTATTTATAGAGTCTAACCTAGTATCGTGAAAGCTCTTACATGCATCCCCACTTCCTTCCCTCTCTACATATATCCTTTTTCCTTCCTTTCTTCCCTTCCTTCTTTCTTTCCCTCCCTCTCTTCTCCCTTCCTTCCTTCCTTCATTTGCTCATTTGCTTCTTCCTTTGTTCGTTGTTCATTGTTCCTTCCTTCCTCTCTTTTCCTTTCTTTTCCACCCTCCTTTCATCACCCACCTGTAATGGGAATTAGATCAATATAAATTAGATTTAGTGAATATCTAGGGGCTTCTGGTACAGTCTCTTAAAAGGGCATCTGTGGACACTTGGCATGGCAGCATATGGGCTAAAAACAGTGTTTATGGCCTGGCATTATTTATAGCTGCGAATAGCCTTAGGAAGGAGGTGGAGCCAAGATTAGGCAGAAGCCAGGTGAAACCAGGAGAGACCCTATTTTAGGACAAAGTGGGTAGAGCCTGAAAGTTCCCATGCTAGGGACAATGAGATACCAGTTGGCTTGTATCTTCTGGTGGAGCCAATGCTGGCAGACAGAAAAGTGGATCTCAAATGGAGCTGAAAAAGTTTGTCAGTTCTGATTCTTCAAGAGAAACAGATTTTACCGTGAAACTGGTGAGCAGAGAAGGCCTCAGCAAGGCAGCAAAAAGTCAAGGATAAAACCCTGTGGCACAGCATTTGAACTGTTCAACCAGTTCAAACAGCAGCCTGAATAGAACTGTGGCCAATCCCAATGGCTGTGGCAGAGTGGCTGAGTGACTAATACAAACTGACCAAGTTGGTCTACAGACAACTGAGGCTCCAGAGAGAAGAAAGCCTCAAGCCTCATTTAAAGGGAAGCTGCTGTAGCAATGCAATAGCCAATTTACCCTAAAGGACCTACATCTGAGGTGTTCTTGAGGACAGATTATTGAACAAGTGCCCCAAAGGATCTACTCTTGAGGTGTTCCTAATAACTGAGGACCTGCCCCAGAGACTGTATCCTTCTAAAAAGTTAGGGGTAGTTGTTAGATAATAGGTGTTTATGGTTATTAATAGGGTTAGTTGTTAGGTAATAGGGGTTTATAGTTATTCTTAGGGTTAGTTGTTAGGTAATTAGTTGATATTTGTCATAAGTGCCTATAGTTATTAATAAATAAGTATATTTTCTATTGAAAGTTTCGACTTCTCCACTTTCTCCCACCTTCTCCTTCCCTCCCTATCTGCTTCTCTCCCTTTCCTGCATAGTGTTTATGGAGTAGAAATATCTGCTACTATTCTTACTGCTAGGCACAGAGCAGGGAGCAAAACAGATAAATATCCCTGCACTCTGTGTTCTGCTTCTGAGATCAACTTTAAACATGATAAATATAAAACTTAGAATATGTTAGGTAGTGAGAACCACCACAGAGAAACTAGTCAGATGGAGGGAGACAGGAATCACAGGAATGGCTATAAATCTCAGAGTGATTAGGAAACCCTCATCTAGAAGATAGCAGTTAGGTAATATTGAACACGAAGAGCTGATTTATGTGGGGAAAGTGTTACAAGAATTTCCAGCAAAGTCAATAGCCCTGAGGTAGGAGTGAGGAACAATAGCAGACAGGCCCATATGAAGAAAGGGAGTGTGGTGTGAGATGGAGCAAGAGAAGGGATGGAGGTGTTGAAGTCTCTGTGGAGATTTTGGATTACACTTAGTGTGGAATGAGAAGTCAAGTAAGGATTTTTGAACAGAGGAGTGCATCGAACTGATATATATTAAAATGATCAGTGGTGGCTGCTTTTAAAGATTGGTATTATGTCAAATCTGCATTCTAGTTGGAAGAACCTAGCATTCTAAGCAAGATGCAACAGTGGCAGGGACTACAATAGAGAAGCATATGAAAATTAGCTGGATCCTACACATATTTTGAAAGTAGAAGTAGCAAGATTTGCCAATGAGTAATATATATTGTATGTAAGAAAATAAGACTTTCAGGATGATAGCAATTTTTTTTACTGTTTATTTATTACTTCAATTTACATCTCCATCACAATCCCCTCCCTCTACCCTTCCTGGGCCCACCCTCTCACCCTCCCGCCCTCTCACCCTTCTCCCACCTATCCTACTCCTCCAGTGTGGGATGCCCTACATATCAGCCCCCTTCAGTGAAGCAGCCATATGAGGGCAAAGAGCTTTCTCTTGCACGGGGGTGCCTACATGGCAGCTCCAGTAGGGCAAAGTGTCCTACTTACAAGAAACAAAGTCTATGTTCCTCTTCCTTTCAGTCTGTTGTTTGTAGAATAGTTATCCTATACAATATGGCTAAAATCCAGTTATAAGTGAACAGATGCCATGTGCATCTTTCTGGGTCTAGTTTAGCTCACTCAGGATGAGCTTTTCTAGTTCCATCCATTTGGCAGCAAATTGCCTGATTTTGTTGTTTCTGATAGCTGGGTAGTATTCTATTGTGTAAATGTAGCACTTTTTTTTTTTTATCCATTCTTTGGTTGAAGGCTATCTGGGTTGTTTACAGTTTCTAGCTATTAGAAATAAAGCTGCTATACACATAGTTGAGGAGATGTCCTTGTGGTTTGGTGAGGAATATTTTCAATGTGTGCCCAGGAGTGGTATGGCTGGGTCTTGAGGTACAGCTATTCCAAGTTTTCTAAGATATTACCAGACTGATTTCCACAGTTGTTGTACAAGTTTACACTCCCAGCAACAATGCAGGATGTTCCCCTTTCTCCACAACCACACCAGCATGTGCTGTCATTTGAGTTTTTGATCTTAGCCATTCTGACAGGTATGAGATGGATTCTCAGAGTCCTCTTGATTTGCATTTCTCTGATGATTAAGGATGTTGACTCCTTCCCTCCATACCTTCCTTCCTTTTCTCCTTCTCTACTTTCCACCCTTCCTTCCTTCTTGCTCTTCCTCCTCTCCCTCCCTTTCTCCTTGCCTCTCTCCCTCCCTCCCTCCCTCTCTCTCCCTATCTTCCTCCCTCCCTCCCTTTTACCTTCAATTTTGGGTTGCAGCCATATGGCTTAGCAGCTACCTGATTCACTACTCAATTGTGCTCCCAACTACATACACACCTTTGCCCAACTTCTCCATTCATTCATTCTGCATTTCCTGAGGCAAATTTGTTTTGAAAATGCTTTAGTGGTAGAGACTAGCTTCTGAATTTGAAGGTTTGTTTTTCTGCCCACTTTGAGACTTTTTTTGGTGGAATTTAGGCACTTCAGAGATTCAGTGTTGATCAAATCAGACAAGGGACAGCTGAATTTCTCTGGAGTCTGTGATCCTGAGATTCCCTTAGGGAGACTAAATTGGTAGTGGGATAAAGCTAAGATACACTGGCTATGCAGCAAATGTAAACTCACGTTAATGTTTTCTTCAATGTGGCATACAAATATTCTTTTAGTAAAGTTATTACAGGAAAGTAGGATTGTTAAAATTATCTCCCTGAAGTTATTATGTTCTTCAAATATAGGAGAGGCATTGTGGACTGAATTATGTCCCACCAAACTGATAGTTTGAATCCCTAACCCAGACCTGGCTTAGTAGAATGACCACAATATTTGGTAAACTCTGAAGAAGTGTAAAACTACTGTGCAAGTGTGTGCCTTGCAACAAAGGGAAGGAATTGAGACAGTCCCTGGTAACTTCATGCCACTTTGTGTCTCTGTCTCTGCTTTTGTTCTAGAGGGATGCCAGACTCTTCTGTGGACCTCATTGGTTCTTTTTATCTTTCAAACCTCATTTGCATTAGTTTTTATTTTAATAAGCCCAAGAGAAATTGTGGCAGTAGTTAAGCATAAACATTAAAAAACAATACCATAAATTAAGGTCGAATATTTTCTACTATTTGTAGTTTTCTCTTGATCAAATTATGCATTGTTAACACAGGTCCTTCATTTCTCAATAGTAACACATGCTAGAATCATTTAATGATATAGGCTAAGTGCATTTATTGGTTTCTGTCAAGGCCTATATGGAACTGTTTTGAGTTTCAGTCCCTGCACATGCAAGAGATCCAAAACACTCCACAAATGTTTCTCTTGTAACCTTTCACCAAGATGTCAAAGTAATACTCTTACGATCAAACAAACAAAGAGAAATGGGTTATCTGAAGATGTTGGCTTGCTCAGTTTAAGATACCACCAGACTAGCCAAAGTAGTGTGAAGGTAAAACACAGACTAGATTCTGATCTACAGACCAGGTTATACCTTAAAAATTGGGCTCATTAACTGTATAGGTTATCCCCGTAGCACCACTTGGTTATCAACAAGCAGTTAATGATTTTATCTTTGCCTTTTTAGTATCTCCATATATGTAAATTTTTTGTTTAAAGAGATGCTCAGCAAAATTAGTGTCAGATATTTGATCTGCCCATAGGTAGATAGAAAGTCTGTGATATTTAAGGGTTCCTTAATTTTCTCATTTGGGTGAGTGGTCTGTATGTATATATGTGTGCATGTGGCTGTTTATGTATGAGTGGATGTGGGTAGAGGCCAGAGATCAATGTTGGGTGTCCTCAGGGGCTATCCACCTTGTTTTAGGACAGTGCCTCTTACTTATCTGGAGCTTGCTGAGTAGGGTAGCCTGGATGGTCACCAAGTCTCAGGGACCTTCCTACATCTGCCTCCCCAGGGCTGTGCTGACAAGTGTGTGCCACCATGCCTTGCCTGTTTTGAGTATTGAATTCAGGGCTTCACGTTTAACTGACAAATACTTTAGGGACTTAGCTATTGTCTTAGCCCTTATTCCATGATTCTTTTGTTCTGGATTTCAGAAAGTTTGCATGCTTCATGTTCAGGATTTCACAATAATAATTTAGGGTAAGTTGTTAGATGTATTTTACTTCCCAAGCCTAGAGTTGCTCTTGTTATTTTTAAATCTTAATTTGAGATTCACACTTATTTACTAGTCTCTGATTTTCTGTGCAAGTGAATAGTGCAAGAATTTTGTCAGCATTCTACCTATTTAGTGGCTCTGGAAAAAGACTTGGCCCAAGGAAATCTATGGCCTAGGCTTGGCTCATATTGGTATCTTGAGTTTTAATTAAGAGCAGGTAAGTTCCCTAAGGATAGATGTAGTACCCACCAACTCTGGGCATTTGTTACAGTTTACCATTGGCCTTCCATACCTACCCCGATCTTACTGGTATAGATCCAGAAAATGTGATCTCTCTGAAACATGTCTTAAAAGCAACTGCATTCAATATTCTAGAAGCTGCCTCTTATGTTATTTTGTTAGGATTAGGTTACGCTGCAGTAGAAAAACAACTTAAAATGCAAGTGATGTATGGAAGCAAAAGCTTAAGTCTTACTCTCAATGTCTAATGTTATCCATGATTATATCCACGCCCTGCTTTGAGGCTCTATCATCTCTATACAATTAGTTTCCATAGATGAGGTAAAGAACAAGTGAGCACGGCATAGCTTCTTTCTTTCTTTGTTTTTGTTTTATTAGAAGTGATGCATATTGCCTCTGTTCATAGCCCATTGGCTAGGACTAGTCATATAATATCTCCAACCTCTTTTAAATCTAAGATGTACTCAGTAGAATCACATGTTTAGAAGATGAGAGAAGACACAGGTGAGCACTACTCAGGTTATGGAGTTCTCCGTTGCTAGTCATGGAGGTTTTTCATAGTTTTATTCCTGTTTTGATGAAAACTACTCTCTCCCTGTCTCATTAGTCATATGTCTCATTTTAATTCAGTCAGTGCTGATCTTATTGTAATTCCTAGAATGTGCTGTGCTGTAACTCACATCTTTTTTTTTAACATGTGGCGAATGTCTTTGTGAACTCTGTATTATGACTTAGTACAAAATTTCTTCTTTTAGAAAGAATGCTTTTCTTGACTCCCCACTTCTAGCATGGATTGTTTATGTCTGTTTAAAAAAATAGGTGTTCTACCCCTAGTGGCATTGCAGATGTGACTGATATGTCACATGTGCATCAGTAGGTGGCAGAGAGGATAAAGACTTTATATACATTCAGTGTTCTGACCTATGATCATCTGAGTGAATAGTAGCCTAACATTCCTGCGGAAAAAAAGGAAGCTGTATACCAACACCACTTTGGTGCCAAGGGGTAGCCTGTGATGACTACCAGACCAGTACCAGGCAAGCCCCAGATGGGCTCCCAGGACAGGAAACAAACCAAAAACTATAAGAACCCTGCCAGGCCCTGGATGTGGGGTTGTGGGAGAGCCAGCCCTGCCTTCTTTCTGCTATGTGGTGGTGTTGGCTAGGGAGAGATGCCCTCCCCTCCCTTTTGCCCTCATCACCATTGGTCGAAAAGAGACCTGGCCCAGATGGGGTCACAAGAGAAGGAGAACTATCCCTGTCCCTCACATGCAGAAGCACTCAGGAGAGCAGGTCCTGCACCTGCCCTGCAAGTGGGAGTTGCAGATCCAGAACCAGGGCTTTGAGTTGGCCCATCCCAACATCTACCCCATGGATGAACTGCTGGAGTGCAAGAAGAGGCCAGTTCCAAAACCCAGGACTGCAGGATCTCCATGACACAGGACAGTTATGGCATATCTGAGAGGAGTTCCAGTTAGGTTCCAGTACTAATGGAGTAGCAGAAACCAGGGTCCTCGTACCAGACCAAGGAGTCATTATAATGAACATTTGCAAGCAGAATGTGTGGACAAAGGGGAATATTGTGGGACATAATGAGATACACTGCAGCTTCCACAATGAGCTTCTATTTTTTATGCTGGGACAGATTGCAAGGGTGGAGGGTGGGTCTGGGGGGAGGTGGGAGGTGGGAGGGAACAGGATGCATGGTGTGAAATTTACAAAATAAAAAAAAATTCAATTAAAAAAAATAGGAGCATTCTGTGGCAGTGAAGTGATTCAATCCAGGCCAAATTAAGTTTATAAAGACAGGTTTATTGGAAATGAGAAGGAAAGAGAAACAGCATCCCAACACACACACACACACACACACACACACACACACACACACACACACACACACACACAGAGAGAGAGAGAGAGAGAGAGAGAGAGAGAGAGAGAGAGAGAGAGAGAGCAAGCAGCAAGCAAGGGAGAGGCAAGGAGAGAGAGGAAGAGAGGGAGGGAGAGCAAGGGAGAGAGAGAGAGAGCCCCCCAAAGGTCAGGATTATACATAAAAGGGCTTCTAGGGATAGGGGATGCCCTGCAACAAGTAGAAACTGAGGCATGCTGGGTGAACCTGGAGATCAGATCCTGTCCTAACAGTTTAGCTATTATCTTGATCCCATAATACCATGCTATTAATATCTACATGATACAATGCTGATCTCTGTAATGAGTTGCTTTTTTTCTACTACACTGTCAAGAACATCTAGGGAACAGAGATCATACATTACTTAGCTATTTATGCAGAGTATGGACCACTTGGCAAACAATGTATTCAATAAACATTTGTAAAATAAATGACAAATATAGACTTTCTTCTCTGATTAAGTCAAAATGAGTTGAAGAAATTGAAAAGAAGTTGACTTATAAACTAATAGTGAAGATCATATCTTTCTTATTTTGTATTCTTGATGCATGTGTATTTCTGAATATGTGTGATGTTCATGCGTATGAATGTGTGAATGTGGTATATATGTGCCATAGTACACTTGTGGAGGTCAGAGGATATGGTGTGTTGAAAGAAAATTGTCCCAATAGGCTCAGAGGGAGTGACACTATTAGGAGGTGTTTCATTTTTGGAGTATGTTTCATTCTCTTTCTGCTGCTTGTGGTCTAGTTGTAGAACCCTCAGCTCCTTCTCCAGCACCATGTCTGTCTGCATGCTGCCATGCTTCTGCCATGATGATAATGGACTAAACCTCTGAACTGTGAGCCAGCACCAATTAAATGTTTTCTCTTATAAGAGTTGCCATGGTCATGGTGTCTCTTCACAGCAATAGAAACCATAACTAAGACAGAGAATGACCTAAAGTCTCAGTCCTCACATTCTATCATATTTGAGACAGGGTCTTTTTGTTGCTGCTTGACATTGCTGATGGCAGACTAGCTAGCTGATGAGTTCTGTGGATTCTCCAATTTCTTTTCAATTTTGCTGTAGGAGTGATATGATTATAGATACATGAAACAGAGCCCATTTTTTACATGAGTTCTGGAGATTCAAACTTGGTTCTTCACATTTGTGGGTCAAGCCATCTCTCCAGCCCATAACTACATTTTGGACTTTTATATTCAGAAAGCTAATCATTCCCCCTTTAGAGACATTTTAATATTTATTGTGGATAAAGTTAATATTATTAAAAGGGAAGTAACACCCACATGGAAGCTTCTTTTTCTATTTTTGTAGGAATATTTCTTTAAATCAGTTCATAATTTTGTTGCACATTACATCTCTGTTTTCTTCTTATCTGATACTAGCTATGAATATAAGTTACCCAACCCCATGATAACATTCAAAGCCATAACATGTCATCACCTGCCATTTACCTTCACACTCTTGGGAAAAGTTTATGTTAGAAAATACTTTGAGTTTAAATGAGATTTTCCTATTTTTCTGCTTTTATGTTTTGAATTGTGTTCACTCAAATGTTGTGATCTTGATCCCCTGTTTGTGAATACAATCATATTTGAAAATAAGGTTTCATAGAATCAAAATAAGATGAGTGTGGTATTTTGAGAGAAAAGGGTCCCCATAGGCTCACAGGAGTGGCATTATTAGGAGGTGTGGTCTTGCTGAAGTGTGACTTTGTTAGAGTAATTGTGTCACTGGGGGCGGGTTTTAAGGTTTCAGGTACTCGAGCCATGCCAGTGTCTCATTCTCTTCCTACTGCCTGCCTATCCAGATGTAGAACTCTGTGCTCCTCCAGCACCATATCTGCCTGAACACTTCCTATCATGATGATAATGGATTAAACCTCTGAAACTGTAAGCCAGCCCCAATTTAATATTTTCCTTAATAAAAGTTGCTATGGTCATGGCGTTTCTTTACAGCAATAGAAATCCTAAGACAACGAGGTCATTCTTTATCTTGTGGGCTAACTGTCCTTACACGAAGAGCAGGTAAGACTCCTAGGGAGGATGGTGTGAGATGACAGAGAAAACATTGGAAAGATGAAGCTGTGAGCTGACGTATTCCAAGAAAGAACAGCTTTGCACAAAGTTAGAAAAAAAAAAAAAAGCAAAGGAGAATTCTACGCAGCATTTTAGAGATTAGTACAGCAATGCTAGGTCCTTGATCTTGGGTTTCTAGCCTCCAGTACTTGCAAAAGATTTTTTTTTTTTTTTTTGCTTTAAGACATCCATATTTTTGGTACTTTGTGTGGCAGCCTTAGGTGCCCAATACATCATCTTTTCAACCTGCACTTCCCATAACACAAAATACAGTTAAGTATTCAAGTCCTGGCTTCCCAGCCAGAATGCATAAAGAAAACTACTAAGAATGGTTGAATAATTTCTTTTCAAAGTGGCTATTGTAATAAGCTGGGAAAATGTTAGCAGAGAGAAGAAACTAGAAATCTTGACCTTTTTGCTCATAAAACACCCTCAGGTATGAAACTTGAATTTTAAAAGATATCCCAGGATAAACAGACACTGAGAAGAATGCACAAACCTCCTACAGAATTTGCAAAATCAGGGAACTTTTGGGTAATCAAAGGGACTACAAGGAGGACTAAGTGCTTGAAGGGGAGCTGCATTCTTCAATCGACCCCGAAGTCTGCGTTTATTCTTTTATGTGAATTCTTGTGTTATGCAGTCTGAAAAGTTAAAAAAGTATATTTCCAAGAATCCATTGTACCCGTCTTGAGATTGGCATAAATCCAGGAAAGATTCTGTGGTAAAAGAATGATCATATTCTTGGTGGTCTTTAAGAGAAGTCCAAGAGATAGTGTCAGGAGGTAGCTGCCATGGTGACAAGAAAGAGTTGTGAAGGTGGTGGCAGCTTCTCATTTCTAAGATACATCTTCTATATCTTGTTCTTACCTTAAAAAGTCCAGTAGTGTCACTAACACTGGATTCCCTATATTAAATCCCAGTATTTACCTGTTTTCTAGCCTTTGGTGAGAATTTTGATTGGTTATTTGACTTGGTTGAATTTGAATGTGGTTATGTTTTTGGTCACACTGGAAAATTGGATCTTTATACTCAGGCACACAAGCAGTAGGCTCCCTTAAATGACCCCAGGAATAAGTGCCTAGCGAATGCTAACTTTTGGCAGAGTTTTTTGGAGACTTTTATGGTAGAGATGAAGAATACAACAACTGTGGGTAGCATGACTATAATCATCTGAAGGATATCTCTTATCTCTTAAAGCTGTAGGGCTAATAACTGAGCTAATGGGTTCTAAATAACAACATAAGTTGAATTCATAATGTTACAAGAGCCTCCATTAGAACACTTACTAATTGAGAAAACCTTGGTCACTGGCATTGTAGCAACTTACAAATAGTCAATCTGCATTGGGGGGGAAGGGTTTGCTAACTCTTCTTTTTGTGTCATCAAGGAGTTGGATTAAGCATTGTTTTCCTCCTAAACATCTTACAATGAAGGACTAATTGTCAATATGCTGTTGGACCTTTAAGGAGTTATTAAATCTAAAGGAAGCTGTAAACATGGGGTCCTGATCCAATGTGTTTAGTATTCTTCTTTTTAAAATTTTTATTTATTTATTGCTTCAGGTTACATCTCCATCTCCTCTTTCCCCCCTTCCCAGCCCCTCCCTACCACCCTCTACCCCCTAACTTTTCCATCCCAATCCTCTGGAGTGCAGTGTCCATACATAACAGTCCCCTGCCCCGGTTCAGAAGTCATATAAGGGCCAAAAGCCTCCTCATACACTGGGGGCCTACAAGGCAGTACCACCAGGGAAAAGGGTCTCATTGCCAGGGAGAGAAAACTAAAAAAAAACCACACAAACAAACAAACAAAAAATAAAAGTCTATATCCATGTTCCCTTTGGTGCATTGATTGTAGTATAGATATCCTGTACTATATAGCTAAAATCTGACTATAAGTGAATAGATGCCATGTGCATCCTACTGAGTCTGGGTTAGCTCACTCAGGATGAGCTTCTCTAGTTCCATCCATTTGGCTGCAAATTACATGGTTTCATTGTTTCTGATAGCTGTGTAGTATTCCATTGTGTAGATGTACCACAGTTTTTTAATCCATTCTTCTGTTGAGGGACATCTGGGTTGTTTCCAGTTTCTAGCTACTACAAATAAAGCTGCTATGAACATAGATGAGGAAACTTCCTTGTGATTTGGTGAGGAGTCATTTGGATGTATACCCAGAAGTGGTATGGCTGGGTCCTGAGGCAAAGCTATTCCAAGTTTTCTAAAGTATCACCAGACTGACCTCCATAGTGGTTGCACAAGCGTGCACTCCCACCAGCAATGGAGGAGGGGTCCCCTTTATCCACAACCTCACCAGCAATAACTGTCATTTGAGCTTTTGATCTTAGCCATTCTGACAGGTGTGAGATGGAATCTTAGAGTCGTCTTGAGTTGCATTTCTCTGATGATTAAGGATGCTGAGCATTTCTTCAAGTGTCTCTCATCCTTTAGGGATTCCTCCTTTGTGAATTCTCTGTTTAGGTCTTTACCCATTTTTTAATTGGATTATTTGGTTCCTTGGCATTTAATTTCTTGAGTTCTTTGTAAATTTTGGATACTAGCCCTTTGTCAGATGTGGGGTCGGTGAAGATTTTTTCCCAATCTGTTGCTGCCGTTTTGTTTGAATGACAGTGTCTTTTGCCTTACAGAAGCTTTTCACTTTCATGAGGTCCCATTTATTGATTGTTGGTCTTAGGTCCTGAGCTATTGGTGTTCTGTTCAGGAAGTTGTCACCTGTGCCAATGAGTTCGAGGGTTTTCCCCACTTTCTCTTCTAGTAGATTTAGTGTGACCGGCCTTATGTTAAGGTCTTTGATCCACTTGGACTTAAGTTTTGTACAAGGTGATAAGTATGGGTCTAATCTCATTCTTTTACAAGTGTTCAGTATTCTTTTTTTTAGATTTATTTATTATGTATACAGTATTTGCTCTACATATATGCCCGGGCAGATCTCAATGTAGATGGCTATGAGCCACCATGTGGTTGCTGGGAATTGAACTCAGGACCTTGGGAAGAACAGCCAGTGCTCTTAACCTCTGAGCCACCTCTCCAGCCCGTGTTCAGTATTCTTAAGAGAAGAGCATACTTTCTCATTCTTCCATCAATAAAAACAGAAGAAAGGCTTCTGTGAGCCTTTACCAGAAACTGTCCATCTTGGCACCTGGATCTTGAATGTCTAGTATCCAGATTGTGTACGAGGAACTCTGTTTATGGTGTGTATCTGTTATGGCACTCTGAGCTATGTATGACAGAGCGGGCCTTAAACTGTAACTGGGCATTTTGGCCAATTGAATAGTCTTATTGTGTTGGCCATGGCTACTCTTTGGTGAAATTTACACGAAACTATCCTATTTCTGGAAATTAGTCTTGAGCATGTTTCCACTATGTTTATCATGGCTGATAACGCTCTCAGTGGTAGTTAGCTTCAAATAAAGGCAAGTTGACAGATAACCTGTGGAAGAAGAAATGGAAAGATTTCAGATGGTGGGAATAGTGCAGCATAGTCATCATAGAGAAATTGAGGAGTACAATGGTAAAAGGTATTGGCTCTCTTAAAATGTACATTGTCAGGTGTATTACATTGCTGTGGATGCCATAACAAAATTATGGCACACAAAAACCTGGCTTAATAGAAATGTATTTTCTCCCATTTCTCTAGGATCTTTTTGACCTTCTTCAAGACCACACTGTCTGAATTCTTCAGTGACCTTTTATTTTTTTGGTTTTGCAGATTATCAATGAATGATTTTTTTTCTTTCCTGTGTATGTGTATACTCAGCATCTCTTTGAATGTCCAATTTTCTCTTCTCTAGTCAGATTATATTAGGGCACATCTTTAAAGTTTGCTTTCAAACTCACTCTTAAGGATCTGATCTCCAGACAGGGTCTCATTCTGATGTATTGATGGTTATAATAGGCTTCAAAAAGAATTTTTTCGAGGCATAATTCAGCCTGTAATCATGGAAATACACTGTAGATTGGGAGAAGGAGAAATATGTTTCCTGCTTTTATTTTAAATCTTTGATTTAAATTGTCTGTGATTGTCAATAGATAATTGCTAGAATCAATGAGCTTTTTCCAAACATAGTAGGAGCAAAGTAAGAATAATAACCAAAATTATTTGACTGCTGAGATCTTTGGAGAGAGTACTGATTATGGTATTTGTTTTGAATATAATGAGTATGTCATTAGGGTTCTATTTGATCTTTATAACTAAAATGAAATCTTAAAAAAGAGGTCATGGATCAGAGGGAGGGGCCACAGGAGGAGTTTAATGGGAGGATGGAGGAATGGGAGTGATATTGAGGCAGTACTCACATATGAAGTTCTCAAAAATATAACCTAATAAGAAGACTTTAGATAAAATTAATTTGTGGTACTGTATCAATCCCCAGATAAGAGAGAATTCACTTACCCATAGCCTCTTTCCTAGAGAGGTGGTAGGATCTTTTGAAGGAGTACTTCTAATTCTTTTGAATAAGTCATTCCTAAATAAATTGATATTTGCCAAGATACTTGAATACTGGGAAACAGAATTTGTTTTTTAACTAGGTTTTTGAGAATTATTATTACTATTATTATTATTAATACTTATTTATTACTTCAAGTTACATCTCCATTACCACCCTCTCCTTTCCCCCTCCTGGTCCCACCCTCCCACTCTCTACCCAGTCTCCCACTCATCCCATCCCTCTGGTGATTGAACCCCCCCCCCCCCCCTCCCCCCCCCCCCCCCCCCCCCCTCCCTCCGGTGATTCAACCCCCCCCCCCCCAGTTCATCAGTCACATGAGGTCTAAGAGCTTCCTCTTGCACAGGGGCATATATGGCAGTTCCACTAGGGTGGAGTGTCCCACTAACAGGTAACCAAGTCCATGTTTCTGTTCTTTTGGGTCTCTTGATTGTAGGATGGTTATCCTGTACTATATGGCTAAAATCCAGTTATAAGTGAATATATGCCATGTGTATCTTTCTGAGACTGAGTTAGATCACTTTTCTAGTTCTATCCATTGGTTGTAAATTTCATGATTTCCTTGTTTCTGATAGCTGAGTAGTATTCCCTTGTGTAAATGTACCACAGTTTTTTTTTTTCTTTCCATTCTTCGGTTGAAGGACATGTGGGTTTTTCCTATTTCTAACTATTACAAATAAAGCTGCTATGAACACAGTTGTGGAGATGTCCTTGTGGCTTTATGAGGAATCTTTTGGATATATGTCCAGAAGTGGTATGGCTGGGTCTTGAGATAGAGCTATTCCAAGTTTTCTAAGATATCGCCAGACTGATTTCCATAGTGGTTGTACAAGTTTGCACTCCCACCAGCAATAGTGTGTTCCCCCTTTTCCACAACCTTACCAGCATGGGCTGTCTTTTGATATTTTGATTTTAGCCATCTGATAGGGGTGAGATGGAATTATTAATCAGTACCCAAAATAATGATGACTTCTTGAATTCTAGAAAACCTCCATAGTACTCAGGTTAAGAGTAGGCCCCATTGATATTCATGTGCTTAATGGATTAAGGGCTATTTGAGTATTAAGAGATAAGTGGAAATTACTGAAACCTCTCTGTCTTATTTAACTAATAAATTAAATATATCATATCTTTTGTGGGAAAAAAACAGTAACAATTAGTCCTGCCACCAAAGAAAGAATGGATATGTATTCGTTTCAGAGAATGCTAGCAGGCTACTTTTTTAGTTAATCTAATGATAATTCTAATGGATAAATTTATTGGAAATCAACACAGTCCCTGTCTCTTTCTATGCATCCATAATTGTTATAATTCTGATGAGTAATTTCACTTTTCCAAACATTTGGGAATATTAGGATGCAGTTTGTGTTTCACTAAGAAAGAACAGGAATACACGTCTTATTCCATGGTTAGGTCATCTTTATAGTTTTCTTTATGAGTTACTTCATAGTGTATTTTTTTTTGTATGAATGACTAGCCTATTGGTTCACCATAATGGTGATATTGAGTTGCTAGAATCTGATGAGAGGAAAAGCATGTATCCTAGACTAGTATTCTTCAAAGATGATGGTCTGTTTTTAAAAAATCCAATTGATTAAAATCAACAGCTTTATAAATAATGATAAAATAAAGAATTCAGAAACAAAATTATAAATACAAATAAAATTTTTTTTTTAGATTCTACCACATTACTATAAGCATTTTAAAGGACTTATTCTTAGTTTTAATAGTTATGGATGACCAATAACAAAGAGCAGCACAATGCGTACATTGCACTTTGATTAGCCATACCTTTATAAGATGCCTGTTAGTTGAGAACTAGGTAAACTTTGGACTCTGTCTTTAGTGAAAGGTTTTTGTAATGTATTTCCACAGAAGTCAAAAGACAAATTTTTATTTCTTGTAATTCATAGTTTATATGGCTTGTAACTCCTAACATAATCACATATGTGTCTACACACACACACACACACACACACACACACTTCCCACAATAGTTGATAGACTTCTTCTTCTTTTTTTTTTTAATAAGGAAGGGGTTTTTTGTTTTTGTTTTTGTTTTTTTTTTTTTAAGAGTACACCTATCATGGCAGCAGATATTTGAGGTAGCTAGTCATATTGTGCTCACTATCAGGAAGCAGAGGGCAATGAATGGTTGTTCTCAACTGGGCTTTGTCCTTTTTATTCAGCCCAGAACCACAGTGCATGGGATGATCCTGCTTAGAGACAATGTGAGTTTCTTTAGGTTAGCGCTTCATCTTCTAGTACTCCAATGAGTTTATGCTGGAGAAGCAAGTATAAAGGGAATAATAATGTCTGTAAAACCTAACATTTATTGAGTACCTAATGTATACTAGGTATTGTGCCGAGCACTTCAGAAGTGTTAGCTCATAATGACAGCAATACAATGGGGTAGGATCTTGAGTTGTCATTATTGTAGATGAAGAGGCTTGAGCTAAGAGATATAGAATCATTTGAGTGATGGCATACAGCTGTTATGAGGATTAGGTCCAAGTTCCTGAAAATACACACTAACCATAATATTGTGCTGCATTGAAGACACAAGGCCCAATTCTTACCTCTAACAGTTAGCAATCTATCACACACTCTTTCCAAAATCTCCCTTCTGGAGAGCATGGATTCCAAAACCCTTTGGGTTGAGAATCCAACAAGACATAGGAACCTAAACCAATTTTGAACAATAAGAGACAAACTACAATGAGCTTATCAGATTTCTTTTCTTAATGATACATGACAGGTGATACTATTTGAAGCTACTAAAAACTTTGGAAGTGGAAAGAGAGAGAGAGAGCCTAATGTAGAACAAATTCTCAACAGCAAGGTCTTTCATCTGCTTGACAGTTTTGGCTCTGGCTGTCCTTGAATGTTTACAAAGAACAGCAATTGGGCTTTCCTATACTCCTCTTTCGCTTTCCTGTCTGGGCAAGGATTCAGCTGATATTTTTCCATCCAACTCAGAATTACCATTTATTCGAGCCAGGTTTTTGGTGGCACAAAATGACTGCCCTTTTATATTTTTTCCTGAGAGTCACCATAGCCCAGTGCCATCTTACCTGTTCTGTCCACCCTCCATTATTCAGCTCATTCATGTGGCTTGTGATCTCCTTTTGTTCTCTCCTTTAATATTATGGTTTGCTCTGTCTCCTTCCTGATGCAAGCCCTTTAAGATAATTTTTATTTTAAATGAACCTACCCCTATAACTCTCATTGTAATTTCAATAATGGTTAAAATAATTTTCTTAAACAATGCTTTTTGGTCTATAGAATGCTTTTAAATTACTTTGAATGTGTGACAAGAAGAGAACTGTAGACACTTCTGTTAGAGAGTATTAAATGCTGACAAATTCTGGCATAATTTCTTTTTCTGTGGAACATGGAATTCACATTTCTGGAAGGGCTAATGTATCAAATTCAAGGCTTTTGGAGCTGTGCTGGAGAATGGCACAGTTTGTAGGTTTGTGGAAAAGCAGAAGCTTTTGAAGCTTCCATTGTCTAATAAGATAATTTGTGTGATGCCAAAATTCCTTATGAAAGGCTTCTGGCAGAGCTGTTTTGCAGTCATGTTACTTTTTTGGCTACTAAGTACCAATCATGAAATTTTTTATGGTTAAAAAAGAGAAAACAGGCAGCAACTTGTATGTCATCTCAATCTGTGATTTCAACGTACATGTCCTCAACCCGTTGCTTTAATGGAAATGTAGTTTTCTTTTCCTTAAAAAAATTTTTCACATTAAATTATGTGTGTGTGGGGGTATGTGCATATATGAGAATAGATGCCCACAGAACCCAGAAGAGGGTATTGGATACCCTTTGGCTGGAAATATAGGTTAAGTACCTATGATATGTTTTTATAAAAACTGAATTGTATCCTCTGGAAAAGCCTCAAATGCTTCTAAACACTAGCCCTAGATTTGAAGTTTTCATGGTTTCCTTAATTTGGTCCCTTAATATAAACTGATTGAAATAACATTTTGACTGAAATATTTTTTCTCATTACTTCCAGCATGAAACTGGACTTAATAGATACACAGGATAAGAGGATGTGTTTTATGTAACCTAGTTACTTTGAATTTTGAAAAATACTAATATTATTCAGTGTAAAAGGTCTTTTGTTTTAGTCATAAGTCATGGGAGGACTATTTGATGAGTGTTGACCCCATACTTTAGAGTTTAAGTGATCATTGCTTGAACATTTAGCATTCCAAGTAGAAAACACATTGAATCTTTACTGGATGGGAGGCAAACGGCATCTGGATTGTGGTATAGGATAATGTAAAGGAGAACTTGCTAGTTCACCTGAAATAGTTCAAGATGCAGGACACTGGGTTAAATGTCATAGTATAAGTTCTAAGGATGGGAGCTGGAAGATGCTAAACTGGAAAGATGTGAGCCAGAGGCTAGATCAATGTCAATTGATGGACAAAAACAGAGATGCAGCGTCAGAGTGAAAGTACTAGAATACTGTTAAATTTCCTCTTTCTTGGCCCTCCCTTCTTCCTTCTCCTCCTTTGCTGGGGTTTAAACCTAGGGCCTTTCCCAAGCTAAGCATGTGTTCTGCCAGTGAGTTAAACCCAAGGCCTTTAGAGTTTTATGAAACAGAAGTTCGAATGCCTGTATCCTCCACTGCTAGATTGCTGGAGAGATCTATATCCTAGCGTACCTCAGAGATATGTCCAACACTAAATCCTTGAGTGTAGTAGAGGTTGGATTTTTATTGAATCAGCCTGGCACCTGATAGTGCATATGGTCTTGAGCAACAAGGAAAGCCCAGGAAACTGGAAAGGCCTTTTTGGCTTGGCATTGCCTGTAACTGAACTTTTTAAAATTATTAAATACCTATTTATTGATAACTATATTTACTTATAACAAATACCAACAATTTCTTAGCTACTAACCCTATAAATTCCTACAACTCCTTTGACCTAACCACTAAACCTATTCATAACTATTACAACTATTTTCATAACCTTTTAGAAGGATACAGTCTTTGGGGCAGGTCCTCAGTCATCAGGAACACAGTCTCTGTGGTAGACCCTTTAATGCACTTAATAGTCTTTTTTCTGGAATATCTCAGATGTAGATTCATCAGGGTAAATTGGCTATGGCAGTCTCACCTTAAATAAGGCTTGAGGCTTTCTTCTCTTTGGGAGACATCAGCCATCTATAGGCCAACTTATTTAATTCACATCAGCAACTCTGCCGCTCTGCATCAGTCCTTAAAGCCAGCCACAGTTTTGTTTAGGCCACTGTTTGGACAGGTCAAACTCTTCTAGGCAAAACCTGAGCCACAGGGTTTAGTCCTTGGCCTTTTGCTGTCTTGCTGAGGCTTTCTCTGCTCACCAGCTTCTTTCTGCCTCATGGAGATCCAGCCATCAATTCACCAGCACTTTCTCCATCAGAGGATGCAAACCACTCGTCGTCCTTTCTAGTGTGAATCAGGCTGGCCCCTTGGCTCCATGCACTTGTAATTAAATAGGATCTATCCTTGTTCCACCTGTTTCAGCTTAATTTGGGCTCCGCCTACTTAGCAGGTGAAAATAATGCCAGGCCAAATACCTTGTTTTTTTGGTCCATTAAGTCTTTCCTGGCTTCAACCTTGTTTAGTCCATTAAGTCTTTCCTGTTTTTCACCTTGCTTCAACCTTGTTTTTCAGTCCATTAAGCCAAGTTGATCTTCATGCCCTGAATTAAGAGACTGTATCAGAAACCCCTACATATTTACTAACTCCCTACAATTGCCTCTCAACATTGTTTAGCTGTTGGAAATTGCTACACTTTGAGGGACACTAGAAAGATAGCAGCTGAAGTTGGTCAGAACCCAGTTGGAAAACTGAGGCTCTGAGAGACTTGGGGAACAGTGCCCTGCAGAAGGGTTGGCCAGGGACAGCAAGAAACCTTGAGAAACCTGGAGAAACCCCTGAGACCTGCCAGGGATCGTGAGAGTAGTGCCCCACTTCAGGGCATGGTGGCAGAGCCCAAAGAGGGTGCATGAGAGTCAGAGGTACAAAGCAGATGTGTACCAACTGCTGGTGCTGAGGCCGAGCTGACAGAAGAAGTCTAACATCAAGTAGAGATGTGCTAACCAGCCCCTAGACTGTACCAGCCCTGAGGCAGTAAGAATTGTGTTGTCAGGCACCTTGGCCCATAAACGGAAACTAGCTGATGAGACGAGAGGTGGAGACCGAGAAAAGGCCGTGGAAAGGGGCTTCTGGTAAGAGCCAACCCAAGAAGGATGAGAAAAGGCTGAGGAAAGCTGTTTCTGCCATAAGTAAGCTCAGACTGGCACAAGAGGTATGGCATAAGACCTGCTCAGAGAAAGTTCGTGAGAACCAGAAGCTGAAGCGAGCCGTGGCAGCTAGTGATGCTGCAGTGGGACCAAAAAGGCCTGAGGTTGTGTCTGTCCATTGACCCACAGCTGAGCCAGTGAGTGAGGCACGAGGTGAGGTGACAGCACTCTGAGACCATGACTAACAGACTGTGAAGAGACCGCTAAAACAGGTGGGGGGAGCATCACCTGTCCTGTGAAGATGTGACAAGGTCCAGATGAAGACAGGAGGCCCTGGCAAGGCCATGATGCCAAGGATTAGGCTGAGTGGCACAGCATCTGTGCTGAGAGGGTCCAGCTAACTGATGAAGCACGAGGGGTTGCTACACCTGCTCCATTTATTTAGTTTTGACAGTCTTTGTTGACTTAGGTGGCCTCTAGACCAAGCGGAAGGGAGGCTGCCACAGCAACACCAGAGCCAGATGACCACTGAAATGACTGCTATTGTGATATTCCTGCACACAGACAACTGACCAGTTGCCCTCAAAGGACCTGCACTTGAGGATTGGTGTCTTTTAAAAGTCTTATGGTTGGTGGGGTGGTAGGTGTTTAGAATTATTAAGAAAATTTACATTTACAGTTGGGTATTTGGAACTCTGGGAAAGAAATACCAAGTTCTCTATTAAAAGCTCAAATGTCCTCCATTATTTTGAAATGCAAGGGAGGGATGGTGGAAGGAAAATGACCTGGAAAGATTTCTTTCCTTATTGAATAAAATATATTTTCTCTTTCCTGGTTTAACATGAACTCTGTATACATTTTAGCAGATTGCAGTGGTGAGATCAGCAATTCTTCACACTTTTTTCCTAATGCACTTCATTCTCAAACGTTATAACCTGAGATGAAATAAAGCTAAAAAAGAATGTTTTTACCGTACAGTTTCACTAATATTTATATTTCTGTATTTTCTACTTCTTTTAAGACTTTTTTCTACCTAAAGGTAAAATTTAACCCACTGAAAGCAAGAGTCAGATTTTGTTATTATTTTCTTTTGTACATTAAACCATCTTTTTTACTCCATTTTTCATGCTGGCTTGTCACTTAATTGTAGCTAATTGGTTGATTAGTTTTAGAATTGATTTGTCAATTGACAATCTTTGCCTTCAATAACTACATTTAAGGAAAAGGAATCAATAGCTCATTTTTACAGATGGAGTGCCAACAAAGATCCACATGACCAGAGAAAGAGGGAGGGTAGTGCAAGAGGGAGTGAGAATCAAAATGCCAGGTATCAAACTTGGTACAGTACTTGCTTTTCATTTCTCAATTGTCTTTATGTTTTCTTTTTAATAAATGATATCACCTTGTTAATCTAGATTTGTTATTTGCCAAGACTGCCACTTCTTTTCTCTTTCTTTGCTTTCACTTTTTGGGAGAAGTATTTCAATATAATTTTATTAAACATAAGAACAGACTAATCACATTTGGTTTCTAGGCATAGCTTGTCTTTTCCTATATAGCCTATATAACACAGCTAATTCAGTCAACTTAGGACTTTAGATATATTATTTATATTTTTTCTAGAATTCAGTTATAATAGCATATTATTAGATAAATGGCTTGATAATATACTGAGTCCTTTGATAGAAATAAAACTATTTCTGAAATTGTGAATCTCCATTTATTTTTATTTCCTTTACTTTCTCTTAAAAATATTTTATAGTTCTTAGAAAAATATTTGTACATGAGAAAATTTTATTTAAAAAGTATACTGACTTAGGTGCATTATAGGTATTTTTAGATAGTTAACAATATTGTTCATTTTGCATAGGAGATTTTTTTTTGAAAACCAGGGTCTTTTGTGGTTCTGTATGAATTTTAGGATAATTATTTTTCTACTTCTGTGAAAAATTAAGTAAGCATTTTCATTGGGACTATAAATGGCTTTGGGTAAAATGTTCATTTTCATAATATTGATTCTGTTAATATATTAGCATGATTATTTTCCTGTGTGTGTGTGTGTGTGTGTGTGTGTGTGTGTGTGTGTGTGTGTGTTTCACTCTTCCTTCAGAGATTTAAAGTTTTTATTGTAGAGGGCCTATGCTTAGGTTTATTTATTTTGATTTACCTTTAGGCTATTGTGAATGGGAGTATGTCCATTATTTCTTTTTATGTGTTTATCGTTGGTGCATAGAAAAGCTATTGATTTGTACAAGTACATTCTGTATCTTTTCATGTTACTGACTTATTTATTGTTTCTAGATTTTTTTTCTGGTAGAATTTTTGGACTCTCATATGTATAACATCGAGTCATATGCAATATTTACATTAATTCTTAATTATCTTTATCACATTATTTATTCTATTATTTGTAATTACTTCTGTTTGCTGCAAATTAATTCCTTTTCCATGACATTATTGAAACACTAAATGAATTTAGAATAAAAAAGTTAATTGAACAAATTTCAGTTGATACCTTCAGATATGCCTAACCTTGGTTATTCTGATTTGTCACCCCATTTTGTATTGCTGTATCAAAATATCTTACAAAGGCAAGTTGTTTATGTAATTTAGAACTCTGGTGACTGAAGAGACCAAACAGCATAATGTCAATTTTATGAAGGAGGACTCTCTCTATTTCATAAACATACTGAAGAATTGGAAAGGAAACCAGATATTTACTGAAGACATGAATGTGATCCAGGAATCAAGAGACCAGGAAGGGAACCTATTCATAATGTAACAATTTTTTTTCTAGGACTACTCCATTCTTACTAGATGAGACTTCTCTTTGGATAAATGAATTTTTTAAGTGTTCATGAAGCAAACAATAATGCTACTTGAACTTATTTTTCTTGGAAAAATTTATTGGAATAGTAACATTGTACTACCTATCATGGACCATCTATTACTGATTCTATAAATCTGTGGGTGCATACAGTTTGCTCTCACTTTCATCTCTGCTTTAAAAAAATTGTAACCCTTGTTTAGTTTAGGTAGAGTCTTGTAAAATAAAGTGCACAGTTAAAACTGTGTGATGACAGATTGAATGTGTGAGCATAGATGCCTAAGATTTAATGAAATTTAAAAATTGTCCTCTCCTAGTGACAGTGAACATGAAAACATGACACACTGCTCATGTGTTTGTGGGGAGTGCTTCTGAAGCAAATCTACCTCACTACCAACTATACATAGTTGTAATGACAACTATGAGCTCTATGTAATAGTTGATGATAATAATAAATGATTGATACTGGCTTATGTATTTGTTGCATTGTACTTGATATCATAGTTTCAGTGTACACTTATACTTGTTAATATATTTTGATATAAAATATCATGCCACCACGGGCCTGCAGAACTTATAAGTCTTATGTTTACTGTGCTTCTTGATTGCATTATGACATCACAGGCTATCTAGGATTGCATGAGTTCAGGGTATGAGGTTCATAATATGATAATGTTGGATGACAGTTCTAAGAGCATGCCATTGTCCTTGTTTAAACCATAGGTGACTCTGTTTAGATTACAGTTCTTTGTCAAATCTGAGAATCGTTTTAAAAAATAATTTACAATAAAAGAATTTAAACCTTTTGTATTATAATCAAGTGTTTTAAGTCATTTCATTTTGTTTTGTAGAATGGAGATCTTTCAGATTTATCATTTCTGGCCATTGATAGCAGTAGTTTTCATCAATATTCATATAAATTGAGGGCTATCACTCAGATCAATATTAAAAATAAGATTTTATCTTACAATGGTAGAGTCACTACTGTATTAGAGAAATCTGTAATGGTATTTTCTTATGGAGTTTTCTCTGGGGAACATTAGGGAAGTGATACAAATGACACTTAAATTCCTTAAAGTATTACAAGTATATGAAAATACCATTTTTTAGTGTTTAAGGGAAACAAAGATAAGAAAGTGTATATTCAAGGTCAATGAATGCATCCATTCTCAAATTAGTGATGAATAAAAATATTTTACTTGTAGTTTTTATAATAAAAATATAATTGTGTCTTTCTATATCCCCTTTATATTCCCTCTTAAAAATTTGTTAATAGTATTTATACATAAATATGTAACTATTACCTTCTGAGTTTGATTATTACTGCTTATATGTATACTTTCAAGGATGATCATTTGATATTAAGTAACCAACTAGTGAGTAATCAACCTATGATGATTTGACAGATTACAGTTCTTATTAACTGGAAATTCCCATGCTAAGATAGTCTGAGTCTTGGCTCTTTGTTATAAGAATATACTTTCAGGCTAGGTTATAGATGTATGTTATGGAATACTAGTTACTATTTATGGAATAAGCTTAGGACTAAAATTAAAACACAGATAGTGGCAGCTTTATGACAAACTTAGTTCAACCTAATAGTGACAAGATATAGGTCCCTTCATGTCTGTCCCCAGTGGTAAGTCAGTTCTTCAATTTAGCAAACTTCCTTTTGATAACAGAACATGACTGGCATATTTTCTATAAGTTGCTTGAGTAAATTTGATTAACATTAATTTAATAATTTATTTTATTTATTGTAGAAAATATAGAAAATCCTATTCATTGATTTTATTTTCTATTATATTTGAAGGGAAAAAACTATTGATGTGAGTAAGTAGAAGCTGTTCACTAAAGATTTCAAGGACATTTTTATTTTTATGTCTCTCAGTTATTGTACCAATCCAGCAGACAATCCTCTCCCTTGCCTCTTCAGGTATGAAACAGCAGCTGCTATGGAGACACAGCTTGGGCACTGCTCACCCAGTGGAGCAGAAGTTAATCACCATTTGAAAACAATTGGCTGACATTGGACCAGAGAGTTAATTAAAGAAAAACTGATGAGACAGAATGATATTCATTTAAAAAATGTTTCTTTGTGACTAATAGTTCAACTCCTTGAGAATAAGAACAGAATGTTAGATATCTTACATTGTCATAAATTCTATTTACTTAACTTTTAGATTTACTTAAAATAAATGTATTATGTTCCTTTGTTTTTTAATGCACTTTACATGGAAAATCATATTAGACTGTACAGTGTCATTTGTCCTTTTTATATTTACAGGGGTACTTTTCTTCTTCTTCTTCTTCTTCTTCTTCTTCTTCTTCTTCTTCTTCTT
>CAJQZJ010031994.1:987730-1019678 GCA_907164525.1 Lophiomys imhausi | reverse complement strand
TTCTTCTTCTTCTTCTTCTTCTTCTTCTTCTTCTTCTTCTTCTTCTTCTTCTTCTCCTCCTCCTCCTCCTCCCCCTCCTCCTCCTCCTCCTCCTCCTCCTCCTTCTTCCTTTTCCTATTCCTTTTTTTTTTCATTTTAACTTCTCACATATCTTTAGAATAGATTTTGTCTTTTGCCCAGCCCCTACTATCCAAAGTTATTGGATGGAACACTATAAAATCTTTTCTGGCTTTAAGTCTTTGTAATTTTAAATTCATTCACTAATTTAGTGCCATTGAACTTCCAACCTTCAGAGCAATTTCTACTTCTTTTCATTTAATAGTCTTGCTTTCATTAAGATAAAGAAATCTATTTTTAAACCCCCTTGAATACCATATAAAATTGAAATTATTAATTGAATTCCTCTATTTCCCTATTCAGATGATTTTCTGATCCTATACTCTTGTCGTTTGTGCTTAGAAGGAACAGAAAGGAGGATAGTGAATGTGATCTACGTTTTGGAATTATGTAACCATTTTGGAAACATGACAAATATAATTTAAAGGTCAATCTAGGAAGAAATAATATTTTAACAACAATACATTTACTGTGCACAAGATAATTTTATTTTATCACTGTTTTTTCATTTTATTTTGCTTGGTTCTTCCTGTTTCTTGCTTTGTAATCTGTTCCTTTCTCAGTAGAGAGCCTGATTGGAATATGACTAGGTGGGCATGTGACAAACTACAGAATCAACCCCACAACTTCTAACTGTGTATGTATAGCCTAGCTTTTCCTATTATTTATATTAATTAATTAATTAATCAATTAATTTATTGTTTGGGACTGAATTAACTCCCAGGAATTTCTTCAGTTATGAAAGAAAGTAGATTCCTGACTAGTCTCACCTAACCACAATTTCTGCCTGAAAAATCCAATTGGAGACAAAGGGACTGTTGGGCCTATATAGAAGTCCAGTAAATGACAAAAAATTCCAGAGATTTACATAGTATTTCAAGCATTTTTACAAGTATGATATATAAAGAATGAGTCAAATATGATAAATACCCATTTAATTATTTTCAACACTTTATAAATGAAGGATACTTTAAAACTAAAGGTTGAAAAAATAGGAATGACACAATTTTAGAAAAAAAATTCTTTTTTCTAAAGCACAACATTGAAATGTGATACCTATAGGAAGAAACATTTGACAGTACATAAACCTAAAATAAGTATGTGTATATTCACACAATTTCTTGACTTGATCCATGTTAAATCAAGACAGAGGATCTATACTTTATGTCAGTCTTCAGTTGAGTCTCTTGCAACCAGATAGATTCCTATCTAGACTATTTTTTCTGCTTTTACTTTTTTAAATGAAATGTTGAGAAAATCAATGGCAGGTTTGCAGTAGTTTACAGATTGGCTCTTGGGATCCAGCTGGCTAAATAAAATCTGTAACTTTGTTATATAAGGTTTCATGACAGATTGGGAAGATGACTCAGTGAGTAAACAGCTTGTTGCACAAATATGAGGTACTGAGTTCAGATTCCCACCATCCATGTTGCAGAGAGAAATTTGGGACTGTCCAGGCAGCCAGTTGTCTGTCATTTCTTAGTTTTGGAAGATGCTTGCTCTATACTTTCTGTTTATTCAGATATATTTATCCTTCTCAGATCTCTGATGTGGTTGAACACTAGATAGTTATAGTCTCACAGTTAAGTTTTAAATTGTTTAGGAATTAAAAGGATGTTCTAGGTCTAAGAACATGTTTTTAAGTTGGTAATGTAAGTTAGGATGGAAACTGAGTTAGGTATAGAGCTTTAAACTCATTGAGATAGATAGATAATAGAATATTATTATTAGTTGCCAAATACATATAGACTGGACATTGGAAATACATATCATACCTTATAGTTTTCATAATTGTTGCTTAATTGTCCTCATTGTTTTGTATTGTATTTATTGTTATAAGAAAAAGAGTCTTTCATTGGACTAAAAGGGGGAAAATGTTGGGGGGAAAGATACACCTTAAAAGAAAAAAGAATTGGCTGTGACAGCTCACATCTGTAACCACAGTGACAGGAGGTAGAAACAGGAAGGTTTCCTTAGCCATTCTGGTGGAAATGGTAAGCTCCTGGTTAAGTGAGAGAATCTATCTTAGAAAAACAAAGGTGTATGTACTTCTGACATCACTAGGATACACTAATATGCCTGGCTAAATATAAGCTGAACAAAGAGAACACAAATAGAGATGCCAAAGTGGACAGGGGAAAGCCCACAAGGCCTCAAACTTATACAGAGAACTACAGACAACCAAGAAATGCTGAGAATGGAACAAATAATCTTTTCCAGGGGCTAGTATACTAATTAGTTATCCAATACCAAATGGTAATCCCTGAAAATATACATAGGAGTAACATCTCATAGACTGAACAGGTTGTCTTTAGGAATACATATATATGTATATATACATATGTATATATACATATATGTATATGTAGTTAATGAATGTATATATATATATATATATATATAATGAAAAAAGTTTAAAAGAGAGAAGGGATGAGTATATGGGAGGGCTTGGAGGGAGGATATGGAAACTGATAAAATCTCAAAAATAAAAGAAAAAAAAAGAGATGGAGCTTGATCATGGAAAGCACCTGGTGTTAACCTCTGGGCCTGTGCACACCCGATTACACTCCTAGGAATACTCACTCTTAAAAGATTTGCCATGTGTTTACTGTACTCAGTATAATGGTAAATAATGAAGTGACATACATTTTCTGTCATTGGGTCCAAGATAGGCATGACATGTGAGTACTTACGGATAAGGAAGCCTCTATCAGTTCTGGTGACTGACAGAAGGCCATGCTGAGGCGGATGGTACAAGGAGTTCAAGCTCTGAGGAAACAAATGTCATGAATGATTTACAGCTTCTCTTGCAGAGTAAAGGGAGAATATTATGGCAGAGTGCCTTATATTTTCCATTTTAGTTTGTCTCCTTGTAGATAAACACAGAATGGTTGAAGAAACATTAGGGTTTTTAGTGCTCTATTATTCTTTATATTTATTATTATATAATTATAACCATGAAGAAATAATGCTGGGGTTCTGTCATCTCAAAAGTCTATGCATTTGGAAATATTTGTCCTGGACCTGGGTTAGCATTATTTCATTTACATTAAGGTATTATGGTCACAATGCTGTGTCTTTACCATGTGGCCACCATGTTACTTTACAGTTTATTGGTTAACTGTTCATTTTATGTTTTCAATATATCATCCATTCTAGGTAATGAATTTGGGGAGATAGTATGGAGAAAGCCTTTTGGATATCAGAGCATACTCTAATTTATTCAGACAATATATTTTGATCATATTCTTTCCCTCCCTGAACTCCTTCCAGATAATCCCAACTTTCCTGCACATCAAATTCTCTCTCTCAACACTCTCTCAAAACTAAAAAAAAACCCAAGTCCTAAACTAAAAACAACAGCAAAAAATCAAAGCAAACAAAATCAATAAGACAAAAATTAATAAAGCAAACAAAATGAAATGGAGTCTATTTTATGCTAGCTCAATACTCCTGAGCATAGGGGCCTACCATGGAATGTAGTTGATACACCCAATGACACTCCATTGGAGAAAACGTGGGAAAACCCTTTTTCAGCAGGTATCATTTGTGAATAAACTCTTGGTTAGGGGTGTGATTTTATGTATACTTACCCTTCTCCGTGCTGGGATTTTTTGTTTTGAACTTGTACTGTCCTAGACTCTGAGTTAATTTGCATTGTCCTGTTGTGTCTGGAAGATGCTGCTTTCTTGGAGCTATTCACCACCTTTGGCTCTTACCATCTTTTCACTTTCTGATCTGGGAAGATTCCTGAGCCTTGAGGGGAGGGGTTTGATAAAGACATCTGTTTTAAGGCTGAGTAAGAGCACACTCTTTTTATTTTTTTAACATTTATTAATTCAAGTTTATTAATACAATAACGTAATTCAATTTATTAATACATCTCCATCACAGCCCCACCCCTCCTCCCCTTCCTATTCCACCCTCACACCTTCTATCTCCTCTCCCATTTGTCCTTCTCTATTGTGCAAGCCCCCATATATCAGCCCTACTCAGTTCATCAGTCACAGGAGGGCTAAGAGCTTCCTCTTGCTCTGGGGCCCAACTTGGCAGCTCAGCTAAGGTAAAGTCTCCCAATAACAGGTAACAAAGTCCATGACTGAGACTGCCCCCTACCACTTGCTAAGAGATCTGTATGGTGACCAAGTTGCTTGTCATCTATATTTCTTTAGGGGGGAGTCTACGTCAAGTCTAAGTTTTTACTACTTCTTTTGGTTAATGTTTCAGTTGCTGTAAGCTTCTAGGGACCTAGATTGGTTGCTGTTGATCTTTATGTGTTCCTTTTGACTTCTCCTGGTCTCACTGTTCCTCCTCCCTGTCATATAGGGCTCCCAGAGCTCCATCTAATGTTTGAATGTGTCCCTCAGCATCTGTTTTGTTCTGCTGCTTCTGGGTGGAATTTCTCATAGGATAATTATGCTAGGTTTGTTCATTTGGGTCTGTGGGTTGTAGGATAGTTATCCTGTACTATATGTCTACAATCCAGTTATAAGTGAATACATGTCATGTGGATCTTTCTTGGTCTGGGTTAGCTCATCTAGGATGAGCTTTTCTAGTTCCATCCATTTGGTTGAAAATTGCATGATTTCTTTGTTTCTGGTAGCTGAGTAGTGTTCCATTGTGTAAATGTACTACAGTTTTTTTAATTCATTCTTCAGTTGAAGGACATCTCGGTTTTTTCCAGTTTCTAGTTATTACAAATAAAGCTGCTATGAACATAGTTGAGGAGATGTCCTTTTGGTTTGGTGAAGAATCTTTTGGACATATGCCCAGGAGTAATATGGCTGGGTCTTGAGATAGAATTATTTCCAGTTTTCTGAGATATAGCCAGACTGATTTCCATATTGGTTATACAAGTTTGCACTGCCACCAGCAATGGAGGAATGTTCCCTTTTTGCCACATCTTAACCAGAATGTTCTATGGCTTGAGTTTTTGATATTAGCCATTCTGACAGGTGTGAGATGGAATCTCAGAGTCATTATGAGTTGCATTTCCCTGATGACTAAGGATATTGAATATTTCTTCGAATGTCTCTCGGACTTTAGAGATTCCTCTTTTGTGAATTCTTGGTTTCGTTCTGTACTCCATTTTTTTTGATTGAGTTATTTGGTTTCTTGGTATTTAATTTCTTGAGTTCTTTATATATTTTGGATATTAGCCCTCTGTCAGATGTGGCGTTGGTGAAAATCTTTTCTCAATATGTAGGCTGCTGTTTTGTTCTATTGACAGTATCCTTTGCCTTGAAGAAGCTTTTCAGTTTCATGAGGTCCCATTTATTGATTGCTGCTCTGATAGCCTGAGCTATTGGTGCTCTGTTCAGGAAGTTGTCACCTATGCCAATAAATTCAAGTCTTTAAACCACTTTCTCTTGTATTAGATTTAGTGTGTCTGGTTTTATGTTGAGGTCTTTGATCCAATTGGACTTGAGTTTTGTGCAAGGTGATAAATATGGTTCTCTTTGCATCCTTCTACATGTTGACATCCAGTTAGATCAGTACCGTTTGTTGAAGATTCTTTCCTTTTTTCATTGTATGGTTTTGGCTTCTTTGTCAAAAATTAACTGACTGTAGGTGTGTGGGTTTATTTCTGGGTCTTTGATTCAATTCCATTGATACACCAGTCTGTTTTATGCCAATACCATGCTGTTTTTATTACTATTGCTCTGCAGTACAGCTTGAGATCAGTGATGGTGATACCTCCAGATTTTTTTTTTTAATTGTACAGGATTGATTTAGCTATTCTGTTTTTTTTTCCATATGAAGTTAAGAATTGTTCTTTCATGGTCTATAAAGAATTGTGTTGTTATTTTGATAGGAATTGAATTGAATTTGTATATTTCTTTTGATAGGATAGCCATTTTTATTATGTTGATCCTACCTATCCATGAGCATGGGAGATATTTCCATTTTCTGATGGCCTCTTCAATTTCTTTCTTCAAGGACTTGAAGTTCTTGTTGTACAGTTCTTTCACTTGCTTGGTGAGAGTTACCCCAAGGTATTTTATATTATTTATGGCTATTGTGAAAGGTGTTGTTTTCCTAATTTCTTTCTGGGCTCATTTATCTTTTGTGTAAAGAAGGGCTAATATTCTTTTAGAATCAGTTTTGTATCCAGCCACATTGCTGAAGGTGTTTATCAGTTAGTTATAGGAGCTCTCTAGTAGAATTTTTGGAGTCACTTATGTGTACTACCATATCATCTGCAAATAGGGATACTTTGACTTATTCCTTTCCTATTTATATTCCCTTAATCTCTTTTAGTTGTCTTATTACTCTGGCTAGAACTTCAAGTACTATCTTGAAGAGATTTGTAGAGAGTGGGCATCCTTGCCTTGCCCCTAATTTTAGTGGAAATGTTTTACATTTCTCTCCACTTAATTTGATGTTGGCTACTGGCTTGCTGCATATTACCTTTATTATAAGGGTACACTCTTAATCAGTGAAAGTGACCAGTGGCCAGACACCATTATACCAACATGCAGTTTAGGCACAGATATCACTTCTATTACAAAAATACATGGTGTAATAGAAATCACTTTAAAATTGATAATACAAACAGAGTAAAGCTCATTTTGCAAATCTTAGTTTTTATAGACTATAAATTTGATTTATTTCAACATTTGGTACACTGCTCTATCTACTTTCAGTGTTCTTTAAATTAAATTATTTTAGTATGTAAAATAAAAGATAAAGAGAGAGCAACAATATAATATTATTCTTATCAAAAGTGGTAGCACTTTTTAAAATCAAAATCTTGCAAGTAAAAGTTCTTACCAGAAAGATACCTAGACTTTTCAAGTTATATTATATCTATAAACGGAACAGTAGTCTCAAACAGCATTTATCTCTAAGTCTAAGCTGCTTCATTGCTCCCTAAACACCAAATTTTCTACTCTACATATAAGACATATGCTCTTTAGTTCACTATACCATGGAACTCAAGTGTGGGATGTTTACATCACCAGCTCCTTAGGAAGGAAAAAAATAGCACAGGGCACTGAATTCTCACAATAGAAAAGTTCTACAATACAAATGCTGGAATGCCAGGGTTTCATAAAAGCCATGGTTTCCCTTATTCTTAATAGAAGAAGGACACAATGGTGCGTGGTAAATCAGTGCCTTGGATCCTCTCTGGCTTTTATGACCAGTGTTAATGATAGTGCTGTCACACATATTATGGCTGCTTTATTTCAAAAGGCTCTAAGAGGCACAGCATAGTATGAGTACTTTATAAACATATATTTTTAAAGTCAGTTTTTCGGGCTTTCAGGAATGACAGATAATTCCCATGAGGGTATAAGCAGGGAGAGGGATGAAGGGGACCAGGAAAGAAGTGAGGCAAATGGTACCATTTATTTGATGTAGAAATTTGGAATTAGCTATAATCTTCATCCATGTTACCATTTTGTTGTAGCCTAAGTGGTTTTTAAACTATTTTACAGATTAGCAAATATTATGGGATGGGAGAGGATTCATTCTCACCAGAGCCATGCGACTACCTCCCATTACACTTCAGTATGGACCTCCAGAGTGTAGTTGGTTTAACTATGCTTGTGATTATCTTGTGAAAGATAAAACACCTTATGTCACTTTCCAGACCTCTGAGCTATTATGAGGTTTACAAAGTCACAGGACAAAGATAATCTTTCCATCTCTCTTCTGTTCTGTGGATTCTGTATGATTGAGAAGGCAAGCTAATGTAGAAGGCCACAGCCCCAAATGCACACAAACTGTGTTCCCAGTGAATAGCAGAAGCCACATTAGCTAAATAGGAGGCTTTCAGGTTGTGACTCAAAACATTTTAGCGATGTTAAAGAAGATATCAGCATCTTTCCCTCCTCCTGTCTTGTTCTATTACTATGCCCTCATCTACAGAGGGCATTATGATAACATATCTGTGTTTTAGAAAGCTGTTGGTGAAGGAATGGGAAAAAATAACTTCAAAGCAGATGGTGTCCTTTTAGTAAGCTCTTGACTTTGAAAATTCTGTTTTCTCTCACTACCTAGTTGTCTGGATTTTTCTTTTGTTGTCTCTTCACTTATTCATTCATTAGTGAAACTTTAGTATTTAAGTTGAGCCAGGTGCTCCCACTGGTTTGTGTCTACACTGGTAAGTGGGGTTCAGACACTTTCTGTTCAAGTAGAGGTAAGATGATCAGATGGCGAAATAGGCTGGGTGCTGTAGATACCTGGTGCAGAGCTATCTGACAGTCCAGAGAGATCAAGATGTTTGAGGGGGATTCAAGCTCTGGGTTGTTAAGGGAAGGATAAATAAGGGTTAAATTTCATACTGGAAAGTTTCATAAGATAATGTGGATAAAATAATGCAGACTACCAAACACAATACCTAAATCATATTTTATTATTTATCTTCCTGTTATTAAGTAATAAAAATAGCCATATAGTACAAAATAACTATCCTACAACCAGCAGGTTGAAAGGAACAGGAACATAGACTTTGTTACTTGTTGAGGGATACTTTGCCCTAGTGGAGCTGCCATGTAGGCCCCAGTGCTAGAGGAAGGTTGCAATTAGTGTTCTATAATCAACCAAGTATTAAATTTATTCAAATTTAGGAACTCAGATACCTAGGCCTTATCCATGAAGAGAGACAAGAGGGTTACACAGCTCCATTCCTAGACTGGCATTGTGGGTATTGGCAGTTCTGGTTGCTGTTGCCTGACTTTTGCAGGTGGATATAGTGTGATGGGCATTTCTGAACCATGGTTTCTTGTTCTGATATGTCAATTAAACAGGCAAGTGGCCAAAGGTAAGATATTTAATTTCAATTTACTTACCCATAAAGTGATGATGTATAAATAGTAAGCAATTTACTGTTCAGTGCAGCTTCTTGCTAATGTTGTCTTTACATTGTATACTGTGAACTGATCATCTTAATTTCTTACTAAGAATTTCAACAGAGCTTAAATTCCACATTGACTTTCTTATTCTGTGGAGCAATGTGTCATTACTCTGAGTCTATGGAAGACAGATATGTGTCATAACAGTTAAATGGATTCAAGTGTCTATGCATTGGTATATTAGGTGTGCATTATGGAATTGCTAAGCTTCAATTATCCTCTAAGTGGAAAAAGCTCTCCACATTTTCTTCCATTTACTTGTTTACTTGAGTTTATTTATTTAGTGATTTAAGAAAAACCATCTAAGCTGGTACTAATAGCATTTTGGGAATAGATGTTAGTTGAGAATTTTTACAAAATAATTGTGTAATATTTAATGTAAAGCACTGTTGATGACTATCAGAAAGTAAAATAAGATCACAAATATTTTGCACAATTGAAGACAATGGCAGGTAAATATCCAGGGATATTTGGACTAATCAGTGATGACTAAGATGTTCTAATGATTACAGTTTCCACTCCCTCTACTCCAAGTTCCTTTCATCTCCTGTCCCATGTGGATCCATTCCCTCTCTGTAGCTCATTTAAAAAAAACTGGCTTCTAAGAGATAATAGCAAAACATAAATAAAATATAAAAAGATAAAACAAAAATATTACATTGAAGTTGGACAAGGCAAACTAACAGAAGAAAAAGAGCACCAAGAGAAAGCACAGAATCAGTGAACCTTTTGTTCATACACTCAAGAGTCCCATAAAAATACTAAACTGAAAGCTGTTATATATACAAGTCGAGGACATGGTGCAGGTTTGTATAAGTCCTGAGCTTGTTGCTTCAGTCTCTGTGAATTCATATTAGCTTCACTCAGATGATTCAGAGGGCCTCATTCTTTTGTGTACTCCATCTCCTGTCTTCTGCTCATTCTTCCTCCTCTTCTGAGGGGTTCCCTGAGCTCTGAGGGGAGGGATTTGATGAAGACATTTCATTTAGAGCTGTGTGTTCCAAATTCCCTCTCTCTCTCTCTCTCTCTCTCTCTCTCTCTCTCTCTCTCTCTCTCTCTGTAATGTTGTAATGCCCAGTTCATGAAACCACAAGACAAGCCCGGAAGACTCAACTCACTGTAAAAGCAAAAGCATCTTTAATTGGGGGTTCAAGCCAAGGCAATGTCCATCACATGTTCTCCATTCAGCAAGTCTGTGAATGGCCCCAAACCTGGAAAGTTTGAGGCTTTTAAGGGCTAGGCAAGGGAGGGGGTGGGCAGTTAGGGAGGTGCGAGTAACATACAGAATCACATTTGGCCTTGTAAGATGAGCTTTGAGAGTCCTCTGGTAACCTTGTCCTCAGGAGGCCAAGGAAACTCCCAGTTAGCAAATTCATGATTAATAGGCCACAGAGCAATCTTAACAGCCCTTTCAAATCAATCCCAACAGTTCTAGACAGTTCTAGTTCAAGATAGTTTATGATCCAGGGTGGGGGTTAGTCTTCCCTGCACATACCAGGGGTTTCTGGGGCTGTTATCTTATGGCTGGGTTGTAGAAACATTAAGTCCTTTTGAGAGCCCTTCATTATCTATGGCTCTGTCCAGATGGTCATTCCCGGCCTCTGAGGGAGGGAAAGTTAGGTTTTTAAGTTTTCTTTGTTATTTTACTTTTATGAGCATGTTACAGCAGAGGGGGGTGGGTAAGAACTTGGATGGGCCAGGATGAGAGACTGGGGTTTTTGTTCTTTCAATGTCTGGTTGTTGGCCTCTGTATTAGTTCCCATCAGGTGCAGGAGGGAGCTTTTCTGATGATGGCTAAATCTATAAGTATAACAGAGTCTTTTTATCACAACTTTTTTTTTTTTGACCTGTATACCATATTTAGTTTTACCCTAGGTCTCTGATGAAACTATTTTCAATAAAAGAGTCTTTCTGACTGAAAAGTAGATGTACTAATGACTGGTTAAGCATATGAGTTGCTCTTCCAGAGAACTTGAATTCTCTTTCCAGCACCTACATCAGGTGATTCACAACTACTTGGAACTCTAGCTACAGAGGAATGGGATGCCTCTGGTCTCTGTGGGTACATATGTGTGTGTGCATGCGTGCATGTGTGGGGGCACATGTGCACACATACACACACACACAGGCATGTGAACACATACACACACACACAGGCACGTGAACACATACACACACATATATTTAAAATAAAAGTAAATCTGAATAAGAGAGATGTAGCAATGAGACTCCATCTGTTGATTAGTGATCTTACTTCCCATACTACCAGATTCCTATTAAGAAACTCCTTACCTGTGCCTATGAGTTAATGTGTACCACATACTTTTCCTTCATCCATTTCAGGTTTCTATTAAAGCCCTTGATGCATTTTCACTTGAAATTTGTATAGGGTAAGATGTAGTTTCATTCATCTATGTCTGGATATCTAGTAATAGTGGAAATGCATACCTGCACATGACCTGCATAAGATCAATCCAGTCCAAACTCCAGCATAGGTGGGGAAGGGGCTCATGAAGATGGTTTGGTTGCTGACATTGTCAACGCCTTAAAATGCATACTCATACATACTTATGCAAATGGAACTGGCAATAGCTTCTATTGTAGGATGTCCTAAGTGCTCAGAGCTTCCTATTCTGCTGGAGGTTGATGACTCTGTGCTGCATTCTAGTGCAGGTGTTGCCCTGTCTAAACCAAAGAATGCCTCCTTACTTAGCTATCCATCTTTGCTAGAAGAAGGCCCTTATGCTACAATGGTCAGTGGGATGATATAAAAGCCTGTTCTTCAGGAAATTCTTCTTATTCTTGGGTTTGTGTTGTTTTAATTTTTTTTTTACCAAATATTACTTTTCTTATTGTCCAAATGCCACCAATTCCTAGAATATTTAACTCAATTAGTTACCACTTCCTTCATGAATATTTTTGGCAACACTAGCACATGGCGATTGCCTAACTTACTTTATTTCTCTAGTATCTAATTGGCTAAATTTATTTAAAGGTTTTACAGTTTACAAACTCTCCACTTGTTGGTCTTGACTGAGTCATCAAGACCACTCTATTACCTGGTTAAATATTGTTACCCATTATTGCCACTTTATAGAAGATAAGCTCAAAGGTGAGAAAGAATGAACTATTATTCTCAGGTCACATTGCTGGTGTGAAATGGGACAGAGATCCAAATCGTTGCATGACAGTTCTACACTCAGTGTTCTTGCCACATAATTGCAGTGCCTTCTTAAGTGGATTGATTAGTGTATCACAGACTTAAACAATGTGCACCATGGTATTGACTGGGACTTTCTTGTAAATTATTTCTATTTGAAGCGTGTAGTCAGGCCTTTCTGTCCTTTGACTCATGGTTTTGCTGATAGAATTGGTGCTTTTTCTTTGGAAGGAAACTTTTTCAGATTCCTAGAACATGACTTGGTTTTTCAAAATCTTGAAGGAATTGCAGCATAAGTAAGAGAATTTAATTGTACAAAGACAGCAGCACATGAGGCTGAAGAGGAGAGAAACTCTGAGCTTATTAGTAAATTCTGAGGAAGAACTTGCCAGGTTCCACTAACAGTGAGGATTGGTCTCTCTTTTGAACACATAGCACAATTAGATTATTCTAAAACTCAAAATTTCCCTGTAATACATCTTCAGAAAAATGATGCTTCTATCTGTTCCTTCTTTGTGGTTATTACCTTGTCACACTGAGTAACCATTTTTAATTTTTTTTTCTATTTTTATAAAAGTAAATAAATATGTCATATAAGTGGAAGGTTAGAAAATACACTATTATGTACTTTGTTGTTTTCATTTAATGCCTTGGAGATAACATCATATCCATGTATAGGAATCAATTTCATCATCATTATTATTTTTTGCCTAATTTTTTATTTGTGAATGAGTCATACGTTATTCAGCTGGTTCCTGAAAATTTTTGATTATTTATAAACTTTGTCATCACAAGTAACTTAATAGTAACTAGTTATGCTCACAAATGGTGCTATAATTTTTTTCCTGTGTATTCATGCAGGGATGAATTCCTAAAGATAGAAACTTCAAAGAGAAAACATCGCCATTTGTTACATATACTGCAGACTTGGGTTATTTCAGTTTGATGACTAGAAATTTGAGGAAGTTTCTTCTCCTAACATTCTCTCTAATATTTTTTATTGTTGGATTTTTAGATTTTTGTGTAGTAGGTGGCAAATGCTTTATTATAATTTATTTTTTATTTCTCTCATCAAATGTGATGATTTCCCTTCCTTCTGCCCTCCTCTTTTCCTCTGCTCATCTTTCTTTTCCTCTCCCCTCAAAAGACAGGGTCTTACGTGGTCAGGCAGGCTTGGAATTTGAGAGTATCTCATCTCAAATTTTACTTTCTGCATGTTCAGGCATGGGCCACAAGTCCTCTTCTCTCCTCTTTTCACAACCCAGTTAGTAAGCTTGTCCTATGTTCTACCTTTTCCTGTCTTTGCTCCAGTGTCTATTGGATCATGATTAATATTTTTGAATTTCTTAATTTGTATTGTTTTGGAGCTCCATTTATAATACATTACCCTTTTGTGAGGCTAACGTCTTTTTTGTATTATTATATCAGTTATGAATGATTTCTCTAGCTTTTAAATTTATATTTTGTCTATAAAAACACTATAAAATTATCAGTCTGTTGATCATTTTTTTTCTTTGAGTTGCAATTGGGTAGTTAGGCACATTTGCCAGATCCCAGATAGAAAATGCATTTATCTTTGTTTTCTTCCAGTCAAAATACAATTTTCTTGTTTTTATTTAATTATGTCCCTTTTTATCCTGGTACAAGTGAAGTGGACTGCATTCAATTTCATATTCAGTCAACAGGCTTTCTACTTGTCTGAACACATGTTAAGAAGTTGATTAATAATTTTTAGCAGCCACACTATAATTTGAAGACATAAGAGTATAAGAATGTCAGAACCCCCCCCTTTAGAAAAAGAACAAAACACTCTTATACTCTTACGTGTTTATATACATTTCCCACATGTAGAAGTAAGTTGTCATATAAAAACTAAAAAAAAAAAATTCAAATACACACACACACACACACACACACACACACACACACACACACACATATATATATATATATATTTGATGTGCATGCCTTCTAATGGCTCAGTATGTCAGAGAACAATGGCCTCAGACATATTTGATGCAGTTTCATAGCACTGATGTATATTTGGTACCACCCATGCAAGAGGTAAGCTCCATATACCTTTTATAGTCCTTACCATAGGTTGCAAGCCTTTGCTTTTGGTTGGTATAAAATGCATATGAAGAAACAGGATAAAGAGGGTGAAAGATTATGATGCAAGCTATGTTCCCTTCCCCTTATTCCAGCATATCTCTCTTTGCCCTAATTAAGAAGGATGCTTTTGAGATAAACATTTATAAGTATTTGTCTGGAGAACAAGTTCATTATCTTTGAAACATTTCCAGCTTCCCTCATCTCTCATTTTGCACATGACAATCCAAAGTTTCCTAGAGAGTATTATTCCCTAGTTTTCTCAAATAACATTAAAGAGCATGCTTGACAAAATATAAATCTTAATTCTGTATGTATTCTACTACTAAGTTTTAATAAAGAAGAATATTTTATAAAGAAACTAAAATAACTTTTAATAACTGTCTAGAAACTTTCCAAGACAAAATATTGGAAGAAGCGAGTTTTAAAAAACAAATTGCAGGTACCTAATGTTGATGATTATAGATATTACTTAAGTGATTTAGAGCACAGCTGGATTAATCTGTCCACTCTGAGGATCAGCATGACTTAAAGACAATTAGAAACAAATTGAAATAAATCATTCTATCTAATTCTTGACTTTTCCAAAATTGAATCCTGGTTTCCTATATCAATATTATCCAGCCAAATCAGGAAAATACCTATATTGAATGATTTGACTTTATTCAGTTTGGGATGAAGAGGCAAGACCAACCACACACCTGGTCACAGGATATCATATTAATAGTATAAGAAATGGTTTGCTATAGGGTTTAGGTTTGTGTTAGATGTTTTGGGGAGAATTTAACCAGATGGACATTTTTCTAGATTAGATGCTATCAGGGAGCGAGGTAATTCTAGTATCAGGTATCATAAAACAGTTGTTCTACTAGAGAAGATTAAAGCAAAGCTAAAGTTACAGCAGCATCCAGTTTAATTAGACAAGGCAGATCATGTGAGTGTTCTCATGGACAATGAATACATTGTTTGTGTGCAGAAACCCTACAACAAGGTGTTGATATTTTTTTTTGTCATGATCTGTCATAGACCCGTGTAGCATATTCTGAAGCTGCTGTTCTCTGAGGAAGTCTGTTTTAACAGGAGCACATCACTGCCTCAATGGGAAGACCAGCAAAGTGTTCTGGTTTTGTATTGTCTTCTTCTATGCCAAATAACCCACAATTCCCCCCTTTGGTTTAATTTGTACACAAATATAACTGCACTTTTTAGGACAAAGTTCCACCTGTGTAATAAAAAAATTTTAAATTCTCATTGTTTTCCATAATAATTTTTTGTTATAAACACAAAAACCAATATATGTTTTCTTTATTGGGCCCATGTTTGGGCTCCATCTTTTGAGATACAACATGTGTCTTCTAGATTTTTCACAAGAGAACAGAAAGTAGAGAAAGAACATTATAAAGTTAAATACCACATTGTATTACCTTATGTTCCATTGGAGAGATTCAGACACATTGTCCCACACAGGAGTATGGAATTGCATTAGAGTTCTCCAAAGAAGCAGGTGCAAGAGGAGGAGTGTATGTACATATATATGTGTATGTTTGTATATATATACATATATATATAATATCATATACATATATAAGTATACTCATACACATGCACAAACACATATGTGCATACAACTTTCTCTTAAGTTTCTCTCTATATATACCTTATCTTTCTATGCATACATTTGAGAGAGAATGAATTTGGGCTCTAAATAAATGTACACTAATGTGTATCTTACAAACAATACTCTTTTTTTCTTCATCCACATTATGTTTTAACTTTTGCAACTTTGAAATAACCTAAGTATGATTGCATCATTTTCCCCATTCTTATCCTCCCCCTAGCCCCTCACATATATCTCCCTCTCAAATTTATGGTCTGTTTTTCTTTGGTTATTATTGTTACACACACACACACACATATGCACACACACACACACACACAAATGCATATATTTATAAGTAGAATCTGACGAGTCATTTGGTATTTCTTGTGTGTATATAATTTTAGGGCTACCATTTGGTAGAAAATTAAGGGGCTCATCCCTAGGGAAGACTAATTCTTCTTTTGTCCTTTTGTCAGTACTTAGTTGACCATAGTTCTTTGTCTAGCCATGGGGCCCTGTAAGATTTCCTCCTACACATCAGCATGTTCATTTGGTGTTGTGATTGTTTAAATCATATTTAGGTATCATGGGCATAGCTTCCTTGTCATTGCTAGGAGGCAAAATCTCTTGGCAGTCTTGCTGGTCCTCTGGCTCTTCCAATTTTTCCACCCTCTCTTCATATTTTGTTGTTGATTTTTAAAATTTATTTATTTATTTTACATTCCAATTGCCATTCCCCTCACTATTCCCAGTCCACCCTTCCACCCACTTCCTCCATGTTGCCTGTCCCCCGCCCCCCAACCCGGTACCAACCCACCCTAGGATATCAAATCGAATCAGGACTAACTGCCACCCCCCCTTCCTCTGAAGCAAGACAAGGAAGTTCTGTTAGGAGAATAGGACCTAGAGGGAGGCAATCTTCCAAGTCAGAGATAGTCCCTGTTGCAATTTTTAGGGGATCCACATGAGTAGCCCATCTGCTTCATATGTGTAGTGTGCCTAGAACCGGTCCATGCATGTTTTTAATGTTCTTTGGTTTTTGCTTCAGTCTCTATGAGACCCCCTTTAATTGGCCATGGGGGTCTCCTTGTGGTGTCCTTGATCTCTCCAGCTCCCTTAAACCTTTCCCTGACTCTTCCTGAAGACTCTCTGAGTTTTGACTAATGTTTGAGTGTGTATCTCTGGATCTGTTTCCATTTTCTGCTGGATAAAGCTTCTCAGATGGCAGTGATGTTGGGTTCCTGTCTGGATCACTCTCTTCATCCACTTCTGATATCCATTTTATTTTTCCTACTTAGAGGGATTTAAGAATCATTCCTTGTGCCCTCCTTGTTACTTAGTTTCTTTGGGTCTGTGGATAGTATTAGCATGGTTGTCCTGTACTTAATGGCTAATATCCGCTTATTAGTGAATGCATGCCATGTGTATCTTTCTGCGTCTGCGTTAGCTCACTCAGGATGAGCTTCTCTAGTTTCATCCATTTGATTGCAAATTGCATGATTTCCTTGTTTCTGATAGCTGAGTAGTATTCTATTGTGTAAATGTACTACAGTTTTTTTATCCATTCATTGGTTGAGGGATATCTGGGTTGTTTCCAGAGAGGGCTAATATCCATAATCTACAAAGAACTCAAGAAATTTAAATGCCAAGAAACCAAATGGTCCTGAGGATGAAGGTCAGCGGATCCGGGGTAGCACAGGTCCAGAAGATGGTGCTTGGAGGGACTGCCCTATGCTCAGCACAGCTGGGAGAATCCCAGAGCGCTGAATGGTCCTGAAAGATCCTAGGTGTTGGGGTTTAAAGCTTGAATGATCCTGAGGATGAAGGTCAGGGGATCTAGTATGGCACAGGTCCAGAAGGTGGCGCTTGGAGGGACTGCCTTCAGTCCCTCCAAGTGTGTTCTCTTATTCCCCATCTACTCTCAACAAATCCTTTTAGTTGGGAGAGTCCCAGAGCACTGGGAAGAATGGGGTAGGTAGGGGGAGGAGAGAGGAGGGAACTAACCTAGGTGTTGGAGTTTAAGGCCTGAAGACCCGAGGTGGTGCAGGGTCAGGAAAGTGGATCTGGATGGTCCTCATACAAGGTGAATGAGGCCTTGTAATCTTGGGAGGGGTAGGGAAGGTACAGTGGAGGTTGGGGTACAGCTCTCAGCTCAGGTGGGTGGGTGTGATCCAGAGCACTGGGCTGAATGTGTCCTTTTATAGTCAAAAAAGTAACAAGGTGGCATGGTGCTGTGAGTAAGTTATGTTTAAAGATTTCAATAACTAATTCTGCTAGTGTGTGAGTTGTAGGAGAAGGAGAAGCAGAATTTAAAGACAACCCACTGTGCCTGCCGGGCCATCTGAAGGGAATAGCATCAAACTATAGCCCACTCTTGAGCTAAGAGATACTGCAGAGTCCTACTAATGGCTTCTGGGTTGCTTTCAAAAGAACTGGCTGCCAAGTCATTCTACAGCAGCTGAAACTATCTCTTGAAAACCCCAGGCTCCACAGGTATCTCAAATACTCATATTACATGCTGAACAGCCACAAGTGATAAGGCAGTGTGAGTTACCTGTGACAGCTCTTTTTAATTCCTTTAAAAGAACTTGTTGAGGGTAGAAGGGGGATAAGAGAACACACTGGGGGGTGAATATGATCAAAGTACATTCCATATATTATGAAATTGTGAAAGAAGAAAAAAAAAGGTAACACATCTTCACACAAAGAAAGGTTATGTAAGCAAGTCAGAAACATGCTAGTTAATGAGAGAATTTGGTTCAAAATTGCCTTATAGAACATTCTAGGAGGAAGTCTATTGACTAATGAGGAGAGGAATTAGGACAGTGTCGTCTTCTCATTGCCTCTCACCTTCACTTCACCTTTTCTAACTGACTTTCACTTTGTGGGATGGAGTGAAACAGAAATGTGTTGGGCTGACTACAAGAGGGAGGCAGAGCTCTGGAGACGTTCATGCTTGTTGGATGTATGTTTGAAAACTTCAACAAATCCCCTATGTTGTTTTTTACTTCTCCAGTCTATTTTCTAATGATTCATGCTTGTTCTGTATTTATATCTGCCCTTAAGAATGACAAGGAAAGAAAGAAGAAATCAGGGTAGAATACGTACTTGGGACAAATAAAATCTTGGCATTATTTTCTTGGTTGTCAAGTTCCACTGATTCAGAACAAGTGGTGATTTTTCTTGTGGTGGTTTTAATTATGTTTGCTGTCACAGACATAAGCCTTAGGAATGGATGGAACAGCAATGTTAGTTTAAGCTGGACTGAGTGTCACTAAATCTCCCCAGTTCTTATCAGCTCTAGAATGATAGTAATTTACTCTAATAAATGCCATATACTTAAAGCTATTTTTAAAGATAATATCTCTTTCAAATTAAAATTTTTAATCATGAAATGTTAGTGAGAGCAAAGTTTCACTAACTTTGATTAGTTACCCTTGGGGTGAAAAGGAAATAGGGATATACTCCCAAGTTTGCAAGTTTTTCAAGGTAACTACACAACCCCTAGCACCATGAGAAAGTGATTATTTAAAAAAATTAAATATTGTTCCAAATGGGAAATGATCATTTAAAATGGGCATATGGAAAGCATCTGGAGGAAGGGAAGAAAATGGGTAAATGATGTAATTATATTATGATCTGATAAAAAATAAAAGAAAGTTAAAAAGAAAAATTGTCTAAACATTGTATTTGTCATTTAAATGATCAGTTCCAATTTAATCATTCTGAAAAAGTTCTGATTCATTAGACGTTGATTAGTATGAGGAACTATGCATAATTTGATCTCATAACATTATTCATTACTATTTGATAACATATAGGGAATTCTTATTTCCTATGTATTTTCATTATTTAATACAATGGATAATTTTGTGTGTTAACTTGACCTGACCATGGGATTTCTGAAATATTTGATTAAATACTATTTCAGTGTCTTGGGTATGGTCTGTGACAGTCCTTCTAAGAAAGAAGAGAATTTGAATCTATGGACTGAATAAATGAGATGGCCCTTCCAAGTGTGTGTATCATTCTTATTATAAAGAAAAAGAGTATAAAATAACCAAAACAGAATTGAAAAGATGTGTCGGAGTGTTCATATATCCTAGTTTAAAAAAAATCAATACTTTACCACAAGCTAGGCTTTGTAGTGCACACCTTTAATCCCAGCACTTGGAAGGCAGATACAGGAGGATCTCTATGAGTTCAAGGCAAGCCTGGTCTATATAGTGAATTCTAGGACATCCAGAACTAGAGAGAGACTGTCCCCAAAATCTGTACCTCCAAATATCTCCCCAGTTCTCCCCGCAAATCATACCACAGGACTATAGTAATCAAGGCATTATAGTGGCATTTTAAAATGAATTTATGTAAAACATGTAACCTTTTATTTAATGTTGATATACATGCGTGTTTGTGTATATGTGTGTGTATAGGTGCGCTTGTGTGGTGACCAGAAGTCAATGTTGTATGTCTTTCTTCATAATTTTCTCCCCATTTTATGAAAGAGGGTCTGCCACTGCACCTGGGCATTGATTTGACAGGGCTAGCTGGACACTGGACTGCAGAGATGCGCCTTGTCAAACTTTGAGTACTAGGATTACAAGTGGTGCTGGTTCACTTGACCTTGCGTGAGTTCTGGAGGTCTCATCTCAGGTCCTCATGCTTGAGTGATGAGCACTCTGCCAGTCAAGCCCTCTTCCAAGTCCTATTCCTATCCTTTTTAGGATTATATTTATTTTGTCCAAAAGAAGAAAATTTCATCTAGTTTCTTTTCCTACATAAAATAAATTGAAGGAAGGCAAGGTGGCATGTCTGAAATCCTAGCATTAGAAGAGTGGACAGAGTATTACCAGGAATTTCAGTCCATCCTCTTGGCTATGTAGAAAAATTGAGTCCATATCTTATCTCAGAAATTATAAGTGGATATTAACCATATAGTACAGGACAACCATCCTACAACCCACAGACCCAAACAGACAGTAACCTAGCATAACTATCTGATGAAAAATACCCAGCAGAGAGTCATAGACCCTGCTGTCTGTTAGTGGAACATATTACCCTAGCTGGGCTGCCATATCAGGTCCAAGTACAAGAGGAAGCTCTTTGCCCTCATGTAATTGATGAACTGAGGGGTTGGTAAGTGGGGGCTCCCTTCATCTGAGGAGAAGGAGAGGACAGAGCTGAGGAAGAGGGAGGAAGGGTGGGACCTGGAGGAGAGGAGGGAGGGAACTTTGATTGAGATGTAACTTGAAAAAATAAATTAATAAAAAATATAGATAGATAAAAAAATAAATGGCAAAGCCCACAAACATAAAAGAAAAAGAGAAAAAATAATTTGAAATAATATTAAGCTGCATAAACCAAGGCAGTTAATTTAAAAGCTAACAGTTCTTTTTCAGTATTTTTATATTTTAATGAGAAAGTAAGCTGAGATAACTATAAGAAAAAAAGAAATCTATTTTTATTGTATAGGAAAATTTGAAAAGCATCTACATCTGTGCTACTTGGTAGAAGACAGATTTCATTACCTGTGACATTTTAATGAACAGACTTCTTAAACTTGCTTTTTATGAGTAATTTTTAGACTATACACAACTTTGTAACTTTAAATTCAAAGACTGCATTTCAGAAAAGTTTAAGTAATTAAACAGTCAAATTATAAATGTGATAGGACATGATGCTAGCTGTTATTGAAACATGTTTGTAAAGGTATTTCTATAAATATTATACTTATTTGCATTCAAAACTGCATGCCCATTCCGCGTCAGCCACTACTGTCTAGAGAAAGTGATGAATGAAGGTTCATAAACCAGTATCTTCCCCAGACAAGACCAACTACTGAAGATGGGAACAGAACACATATGAGCCTATTGATTACATTCTGAATAAAACCAGGTATTTCGTAAAGTTTTTGATTGAGTAATTATTTTTCTTCTACTCCTCCCTAGCCCCCATCTACTCATATTCACACCCCTTCTTGCTTTTCTTATTAGAAAAAAAAAGGAGGCATCATGAAAAGGAGATGAAATAAATGCAAATAAACTTGAGTAGGACAAAACAAACAAACAACAACAATAAAAAAGAAGAAACATACAGATGCAGACACACACATTTGCACACACAGAAATCTCATAAAGACACAAATTAGAAACTAAAATATATAAGCAAGAGACCTATAGGGTAAAAACAAAAAAAAAAAAACATAAACAAGCAACAACAAAATGAGACCAAAAAACAAACAATTTTGAGACCAAAAAGCTCCAAAAGTACTATTGAGTTTATTTTGCATGACCATCTACTGAATGTTCAGCCAAGATCCAGTTTCTACTTATGCTGACGAGAACTCACACTGCAACTGAAGCCTTGGATGGAAGGTCCAGTATTAGGATTCAGATAACTACTTACCAGATCTTGCTATGTCCTGCCAGTCAACTGGTGGTCTTCAGAATAACAAACTTTTCCCTTAAAGGACCTTTTAATAAATAATTTTGGCTTTGTGGGACATGAGGTTTTTATGGTAATTACTCATCTCCTATGCTCCAGTGGATGGAGCAGTACAAAACCATCCAAAGATAATAAATAAAGGGCTAGGATATCTAGGTTTTCTAATAAGGCTTTATTAACAAAGCAGACTAGTAGACCACAGTTTGCCTATCTCTGCTTTAGAATTTAAGTTACTTGAAAACAGGATTCGTTGGTCTTCTAAGTTTCCCTTGATGAGGAGCATGGGAATTAAACGGACATTTGATTTCTTTAAATACGGGATAGAAGAGTGATCTTTTGATATTTATCTAGTTAAGAAAGCTAATATCTGTTTTACAAAAGAATTTTATTTTAGTTACAAATAAAAGGAGATGTTTTATATTTGAATTTTAAATTTGGAACCTTTGTTACTCTACTTTCAAGTTCTAAAATGAATGAAAAAATAGTACCATAATTTATTATTGTTCTATGTTTCAATTTCATAACTATCCTACGTTGTAATAATATTCTTTGTTATTCTTTAATCTTTTTCACATATCTATGAATATATTTTGATTATATGTATCTTTACATTACCTCCTTCCAACACCCACAGGGACCTTCAAACGGTTTTCCCCTCAACTTCATGTTCTCTTTTAAAAATATTATTAGTAGTAGTAGTAATAACTCCTGAGTTACACATGAACTCAAAGCACATGTCTAAGACCAAGCTAGTCAGAATGCCAGCACAGGGTGTGTATAAGGGACTCCAGGGATCCCATCATAGCTGAGCATCTAGGGGAAGTTGATGGATGCCTAGAGGGGAAGAGCCACATTTCTTTGCAGATGTGGCCAATAGCAGGTTGCCTAGGTGGCAGTGGATGGCTCAATACCTATGCACATATGGTTAGTATTAATTGAACTTGAGAGGTTATTAATAATAACTTTTATTAACTTTTTATTGATTCCTTGTGATTTTCACATCATGCACTCTAATCCCACTCAAATCCCTATCCCTTGGTATCCCTGCAGTCCTTACAATCTCCTCCCCAAAATAAATTAAATAAAATGAAATAAAACAAAATAAAATAAAATAAAATATGATAGAATAAAAAAATAACATCAGCAACAACAAAAAATGTTATGAAAGCTGTAGTGTGTCACAGTGTGTCCTATAGTATACCTTTTGTCCACACATCTTTACTTGTAAACGTTCATTGCAATGAATCATTGGTCTGTTTCAAGGCCTATGGCTTTTGGTACACTATCAATACTTGATTCTCATGGAGACTCCTCTGGGATATTATGTTGTCCCTTGGTTTCATGGAGTTCCTGCAGCTTTGAATCAGCAGGACTGGCACTCTCACACAATCCAGCTTGTCATAAATGGGGTAGATGTTGGGGTGGGATAACTCAAAGCCCTGGATCTGGGCCTGGGAGGTGACCATGAGTTGGTCAGCCCCCCAGCTCTCCTGTGCCTGCACTATCATGACATGTTCTCCTCTGATTAGCTCACCCAATCCTGCAGCAGGCAAGGAACAAGATCAACTTTCCTGTTTTCATGTCTTCAGGGCCAGCTCACATGCACCTCTCCCACCAGGGCCGGCTCTACTGTGTTGTCCAGGTGAGGTGCAGGGTCTGCTTGTCTCAGTACTGTAGCTACTGAGGGACAGGGATAGCTCTCCATCTCTCAAGACTCTCCGGTCTCTTGCCTGCTGCAAGTGGCGAGGGGCTGCTACCTGCCAGGAGTGGAGAAGGGCATCTTTCCCTCGTCCGAGTCACCCATGAAAGACTAGGGGAAGGACTAGCTCTCCCACTCTCATGCCCCCAGGACTGCCTTACCTGCTCTTCCACCTTCAGGGTCAGTTCTACTGTGCTGCCCAGGTGAGAAGCAGGACCAACACAGATCAGCTCTCCTGAGTGCTGCAACTGGTGAAGGGGTTGGCCAGCTCAGTACCATGCCTCAGGCAGCAGTCCAGATCAGAGACATCTGCATGGCCTTTGGTGGTAACACAGGCCTAGAACATCAATCAACACAGACTTGGACCATAGGACCACAAACCCAGGCTTAGCTTTGGCAGCAACTTTGGCCTGGATTTCACCATGGCCTCAGGTGGCAGCCTAGGCCACTCAGACCAGCATGTTCACCCAGAGCAGCATGGCATTCAGATATCCACATGATCTCTGTTGGAAGCCTAGACCACGGATGTCCACTTGGCCTTTGGGGGCAATTCAGGTTGCAGGCATCAAGATAGACCACAGCTGCAGCAGGTCAATAGGTCCAGACATGACCCTTGGCAGACATGATCCTGGTCTGGGCCAGGACATCACCATGGTCTCTTCATATCTGTCTGTTCCTCACTGCTGTTGACTCTCCAGTTCTACCTTTCTCCACAGTGTATTAAGCCCTTGGCTTCACTTTCTTTTCCATCTCTCCACCGTGTACTCCATCTTTCCCATCTCTTCATCACACATTTGTAGTGGCACCCACAGCAGCTGCTTGGGTGTCTTTCCTCCAGCTGCCGTGGACTGGTCCTATAATTTATTATTTTTAATCAGAGTGCTTAAATTCGTGTTTGTTTGGTTTTTACAGATAAATATCATATTCTTAGGTTGTTAGATTTTAGCAAATAAAAATACAGTATTCCAAGTTAAATTCGAGTGTTATATAAACAATGACGTGTTTTTATTATAGGCAAGTTTCACACCATATTTGGGCACCGATGTATTATTTATTTGAAATTCAAATTGGAAGGGCATTTGCATTTTATATGGTAGCCCTAGTTAATCTCTCACCTTGATACTTTCAAAACATACTCAGAAAATAAGTTGACATTTACCATAGCCTAGAGTGTTATCACTATTAGTTTGCTCTAAATGTCTTCGCATCAGCTTGTCAAGTATTTAGCTAAAGTCTCCTTCTATAATAAATTTAAATTACTATATCCAAAAGCAAATTATGCATGCTCTTCACCCTAAAAATGTATAGTAACTGTTTCTTGTGTGCTCCTTATTGTTCCTTGTCCCCTAGTTTTCCTGGGTAACCTCCAGTTCATATGTATCAATGTGCTACATTTTCTGTTTATCAATCCATCCCTTCTGTTTCTATTATTTAAAATTTCCTATTAGCCAATGATATACTGTACTTCATAATTCCAATATCTTGGTAAACTTAAGATATGTTCATTTGAATGCTTTTATTAGTGTTTATTAGAACCTGAATAATAGTAAATTAGCAAAATAGTGACAGCAGGCTGGTTTAAAATAATAGTTATCTGATGCATCTTTTCTTAGTTTCTACTGAGTCGAAATAAACTAGCTTACATATTTTTGGCTGGTTAATCATCTACTACTAAAAATATTGCTATATATATATCATATCTACTAATATTGCTATTTCTCCATTTTCAATTTATATACTATTGACTAGTGTTTTAGACTCTTTTTTTTTTAATTAAATACTTTATTTTTTTTTCTTCAAGTTACATCTCAGTAACAAACCCCTCCCTATTCCCCCTTCCTATCCCGCCCTTCCACCCTCTTCCCTCCAGAAGTTTCCCCTTTCAGTCCAACAGCTGGTTCCTTCTCTTATAACAGTAAGTATTATACAAAACAATAGATACAAATATGCCACATTTATGAGAGTAAATTGGCCCAGTATACCTTCCCAATGTTCAGTTTATACCTATTTGGCCCCTGACTTTAACATTCTACTATCTACCCAACTCCATGAGTTTAAAGGTCTATATGTGACTCAACATTCATACTATCTTGCAACACACTTTTAAGAGTATTTTTAAAACCCATTATAATTTTTGCCTATTTCAGCATTTAATATTTATATTTTTATAATAATATTTGTATTATTCATACCTTATTCAAGAAATGTTTAATTAGATTTATTATAGTATTTTTACTTTCCTGAAGTTAATAGCTGCTTACTATGGTCATTTGCTCTGTTTTCTATGTTCCTATTGGTAATAATCTCCACTCTATTTATAGAAATATCTTCTAAATTTCTCTGGACACTTTATACATCATACCAGCTTTGTTTTAATCTTGAAGATTTTCCTAGACCTCTAGCTTGAATTTACAAGAAAAATCGCTGCTCTCTCTCTGTCTGGAATGTGTATTCCCCCTTCGTATTTATTTGACTGTCAAACTGGAAATCCCTTGCACCTTATGTGCTCTGTTTTTTGGGGGAATCACTTTTGGTTTATTTCAAAATTTTAGTTTTGAGACGTTTTATGTATATATATATATAACCTATTATTGAAGGGACCATAAACTTTGGTCACAAGATGTGGAGAAATCTAACTGGTCCTGACCTGGAAGCTTCGTTCCTATTGGCCAGCTTTGATAGTTCTATAAAGTGCTCTTTGTTCTACTAGTAACAAAAAGTATCTAACTGTGAACATTGCAATTGTATTTAGCTGTGAACATTGCAAGCTACAATAACTACCAGCCTGGCAGGATATGCGCACTGGTGCAATAGTGATGCAAACCCCGTGGGAATGTTCAATCACTTTATAATTGGATATAAAGCCCAATGTACAAGATGACATCCATACCTGATACCGTTATCAGTATCAAAATCCTGGGGCTAGACAGGTCATAGGCCTTAGGGAAGAACCTACTATTGTTACTCTGTTAGATGGTTATAGTATTAAGCCAACTCCTGATGACTTATTATATTCAAAGATGTGTGCCTCCTTAGTCACCATCAGAGAAACTTTCTTTTGATTAGATGGCAATTAATACAGAGATCAACATCTGGTCAAAGTGCAGGGAGTGAGATATTGCAGAGACTGCTCAGCCCTAAATGGTGTGTCTATATTACACCTCTTCTCCCAAGCATCCCAAGGCCATTAGAGAAGAAGGTGCGGAAAGATAGACCCACAGACAGTGAATAACTATGACAAAATACCATTTTCCAGACACAACAGGGCAAGTACACATATGAAATCATGATGGTGACAGCATGCACAAGTTCTATAAAAGCTGAAGCCACATAAAATCCTAGAGAAGGAAGGCATGCATAAAGTCTTACCCCTAGCTGAGGAGCTATTGACAATGATAGCTTCTGGGAAAGGGACAGTTAGTTTTCTGTAAGTGTGTGAGCCTCTACTGGGTCAAACATGTTCCAATAGATGATTATACACTCAGAGTATATGGATAGCACAAATTTGACCTATAGGTTAAAAATAAAAGGGTGCTGAATTTGGTAGAGATAGGGAAGGAAAGGTGGATCTGGAAGAGATTGGAAAAGAAGATGAATATCACAAAAATACAATGTATAAAATTTTCTAAGAATTAATTATAGAAGATATTGATTGCTATGATATATCTACATTTATAGTAATGTGTAATAATCAGTTAGCTTTATTTGAAGTCAGGAGTGAGGCCTGTTCTGTGGATAAGCATTTGTTAAATATTTACATAGTCTATGAGATAGTTGATGATATGGTTGTATATGTAATCATTCAGGAAAAAGTGTGTAACATATGAAGAGAAATGTGAACAAAGAATGAGATCTAAATGTATGCTGAGAGTTAAAAATTTGGAGGTATAAGAAGTTTCTTGAAATTCTGCTGCGATTACCCATACAGGAATATAAGTTAAAATTTAAGAACAGAAAGCAACAGAAGTCAAAGTTGAAAATATGGCCACCTGTACAAAGGTTCTAATAGATGTTGAAAGAAGAGAATTAATGTAAGCTAATGACATTTATTATTATGTAAGTCATTGTCAAATATGATGAAAGTATTTTTGGTGTTTTTGCGAGAGATAATTTTATTGGATGGATAATTGAAGAAGGAGTAGTACACAGATAAATAATAACAAAAGGACATGGAAGACTTTGGTGATACTACAAAGGGTGAGAGATAAAAGGTCAAGAGTCAATGAAAAGACAAAAATGGACGTTGATACTTCTAGTTTGTAGGTTTTGTGATTGGGAATTCAAAGAGATTCTTATCATTTCTGTGAAAAAAATTAAGGCAAAAAATGAGTCAAGTTTAAATTTCAGGATGACAAGGAACCTGTATGAAGAGTGAAGTAAGGAATGCACAATTAATGTGCCCAGTGAATACTGTAGAAACCCATTTGTTTTCCATGAACACAAATTTATAGTTGAGTCAGTCTGTACAGTTTGCGATAGCTTATGAAGAAAAAAAGCAGAGAAATCAGTTTTTGTTTGTACCAATTAAGGTACTTTTGAGTGCAGGAAATGAAAGTAGTAGATTTAGAAAGTAGTAGGTTAAAAGGGTATGAAATCATTAGGCTTAGGATACCCAAGGCTCCAAAAACTTTCAGAACAATAGTCACTGTGCTATAAGTTATAGAATAGAAAGAACAAAAGTCTATGGGATCTAATGAGATCACAGAATCAGTATTGAAGGTAATGAATAACTTGACACAATTGGAGGATAAGATTCCATGCATAGGAAGTGATATTAGTAACTGCCATATTTCAGAGGAGAAACTAATCCGGGTGATGAACATATGCATGGTGCCTAGGAAATGTGGGGCTGAAGAGATGACAAAACCACTAAGTGAGAAAGTGAAGTAATTAATGGATAGACTGGTAAATTGATCTTACCCCAAAACGATAAAAGCATCCAAGTTGATTTCAGTGAACATTAAAAAAAATCAGGTTATGTCATCAAAGAGCATAATTCTTTTTTTAAAATTAATTTATTTTTTCAAGTTACATCTTTATCAAAGTCCCCTCCCTCCTCTCCTCCATGTCCCTACATCTCTCCCTCTTCTCCATCTCTGCCCTCTCTTTCTCCTCAGATGAGGGGAGCCCCCATTTATCAACCTTCCTCAGTTCACCAGTCACATGAGGGCTGAGTTTTCTCTTGTACTGGAGCCTGATATGGCAGAAGGGCATAATTCTTAAATGAGTCTATCAAAAGGGGAGAGGTAATGACTGGCCTCTCAGGAAGACATCATGCATTTTTGTCAGGAACAGCTACTGAATCAAATAGGATCTAGCTCTAAGGGTTTTACAAGTAACAGCTTAACATCATGTTGTAGAGAAGGAAAGGACTCACAATTAAGAATAAACTATTTGAATAAAAGTGAATTGTGGGGAAAATGGACAGATAGAAGCTTATGCACATATTCTATGACTTTAATGTTTTCCTTTCTTTTTTAAAACATGTACAGATGTTTTGACTATATGTGTGTTTATGTACTATATATATGCCTTGTGCCTGAAGAGCTCAGAAGAGGGCTTTAAATCCACTATAAATGGAGTAGCAGGTAGTTGTGAGCCACCATATGGGTGTTGGGATTGAACCTTGGTCCTCTCTGAGAGCAGCAAGTACTGTTAATTGCTGAGCCAACATTTTAGGCTTTCTTTGACTTTTAATAGGGTTATAAACCAATAAAACTTTTGTAACTGGACAATATTGTAAGTGAGAAAACTATTTGATATACTTAACTCACTAAATGCCATAGTTTAGCCACACAGTACATGGTGTTTAACCTTATGATGGCATGGTTGATGGAAAGCTATGTCTTGTTGCTTCAGCTACTTACACTGTAAGACCTGGGCTGTACATCACCAGCCTGGAAAAAGACTGAAATATACAATTCAAAGTATGTATCTTATTCACTGTGTATCACTTTCTTACCACCACACCTAAAAATGTTATCATTTGGAGCACTGTAAATTGGAGACTATTTCAGGGTGTTGGCTTAAGATTAATGGTATAGTCGTGAAAGGAGGAGCCAGTCATAATTCTACCTTTGTTTGAAGGTTCTGACCTTTCAAATATCTGCACTGTGCTTTGTGGGAGGAGCCAAGGATATACAGCCCCCAACAAACATTGTCATGAATAGGTTTCTAGATGAGAATAATGCTTACAGAAGTGGTGAGGCCAGTGGTTTCACAAAGACCCTTATTGCATGTCTTTATTTTTTCTAAATCATTTCTGTACCTACACTTTATCATAGGCTAACATCATTTTATTTTGAATATTTTATTATTTTCAAATTTGGATCTTTACTTGCATCACTCTTATTCATAATCTATATTTTTCTACTTTATTTTTAATTGACCTATTCATCTCAATAATACTTTTATTTATTCTTTGAAAATTTTATATATGTATACCATGTGTCTTAACACACTGCTCTTTCTCCAGATATTCTTGAGGTTCCTTGTATCACTTGTTCCTGATTTCTAGGAAAATGTATTTTGCCTCATTTCTAGTGACCCTAGGTGGTTTCATTTCTTAAACTTAAAAAATTAAGGAATTAAGGTCATTTCAGTTTGAAGAAAAACACAGGAAAATAAAGTTTTGAATCATGGAGGACATCTAGATACTAAAGAATTAGATTACAAACTGTGATTATTTCTAAAGAAACAGCCTCATTTTCAAATTTTTGGTTTGAATGAAATACATTTTATAAAAGTTTGTACTTTAAGAAAAGTAATATGAAAGTTATGTGGGTCATATGATCATGATATTGTCATCTAAGTCCTTGAGATCCAACATTGCCCTATAATTCTGAAGATAATTGTATATGGCTACCCTACACTTAGTTTAGTACCTCACAAATTTTAAAGTGATTTCAACTTGACAATGTGCCATTTTTGTGGCTGTCACACTGTTAAATGTTAAAATATAGAGTATGTGAAAATCAAATGGCTTCTAAACTGTACAAACTTTCCACATGCATTGATCAAAAATCATTTCATTGTTTTAAAAGCCATTAGGAATAATGGAGGCAAATGACTTGTGACACTCATTCTTTTTTCTAGATCCACTTTATTCCACTACTCTGTAACTCATATCAGTCACCCAAACAATTCAACACATTAAAGAGACATACCAATTGGGAATAACATTACGATTAATAGTGAATGGTGAAGCCAAGGATGCAGGCAGATAATTTAAGTACACCATTGAATGGTTCCTACCCATGAGAATGTGAGGACTGTGTGTTCTGAATATTTGTTAAACTACCAGAGTCAAATGGTGGAAATCAATCAAAGAAGCAGTGGTTTAGTAGTTTAGAATTTTTAAAATTTAAAACCAACTAAACAACTTCTTCTTTGATTGATTTCCACCATTTGAAACAATTTGAATTAACAACTGATGTCTTACCCTCACAGCACCTCACATTGGTGAGGCCATTGGAAAAGATCTGGTAGTGAGTAAAGCATAAGCTTGCACCTGAGAGCCACAGAGGTATTCGGAGAGAGTACTTGGAATTCAATTACAGCTCTGCCATGACCTGGTTGGGGAACTGCTGGGTCTCTCATATCTCACTGGGAAATCATGTGGCAACAGCTGCAGCCTCTCCATCAGTGTACTTCCATGTCAGTCACACATAATATATGTTATTGAAACATTTCTGATAGTTTCCCTTGTTTGCTTTTTTTTAACCATTACTCCATTCTTTCCTGTCTTTTGACCTTCTTCTACCATTCTTATACAATTATTTATCGTCCACATACTCTTAACTAGACAACGTAGCAGCCTATGGACACTACATCTACTTTTGAAGAGTCAGCTGCGTCATTAAAGATTTATAACAGTCGCTTTTAATTAGAAAGACGTTAAGACTAGGTATCAGAGAGAGAGAGAGAGAGAGAGAGAGAGAGAGAGAGAGAGAGAGAGA
>CAJQZJ010031994.1:936852-986740 GCA_907164525.1 Lophiomys imhausi | reverse complement strand
ACACACACACACACACACACACACACACACACACACACACACACACACACAGTATGTGTGTGTGGCAATTACCTTTACTTACTGAGCCATCTCAACAGCACAGATTACTCTTAAAATGATTCTAACACCATTTTGCTATTGGTATTAACAATTTTACTCACATAGCAGCTAATTTGTACATATTGCACTACTTAACTTACAAAATAACTGTGTGGCCTAGTTGTGTCTTACATATGAACAAAGAGAGTCCCATAAGGACACTATGGATCTCAAAGGCACATGCCCAGTGAATGGCAGGTCAATGATTTGGTCATGATACTCTGAGCTCAAAACCTGTGCCTTTAAACACACTGCCCATCTGCTTTCAAATAGGCCTATAACTAAGATGTACACAGCTTATTATCCTGTAATCACTTAAAATGCTGTTCAAAAATTCTTAGTTTTTTTTAAATAAGTTTTATCAATCTAATAGATGGGATAAGTAGTGCTTGAAATTTCACAGAGTAATTAACTGAAATTATTTATTTAAAAGTCATTTCAACTGTATACTGAATATTAAGCCATCATTCCCCACTATAAGACATTTTTGCTAACTAAACCAAAACATCTTAAGAAGTGACAAATTTTTAAACGTAATCATCTCTTCCTCATGGTAGAATGCCACTGCCTGCATAATTGTACTAATGGCACAATGCCTTCTTAACAACCAACCCCTTTTCTGAGTTCTTTTCCAAATACTTAGCAGCTATCTCATGTATTTCATTATCCTATCCACAATTCATCACCCAAGGTAATTCACATTTTCCACATAATGTATGCAAGTTAGATATTTTTCTAATTACGCTTATTTGATGTCCTTGGATTCATGCTAGAGACAGCTTTCCTATAGCTTTATGTTAACTGGGTGCTGTTAATAGCACCTTTGAATCTTTGTCTCCTACTCATTCACTCTAGCTTTTTTTCTCCACTAACTTAATATGTTGTACATTACCACACAAACACTTTTCCAAGCACTCATCTCTGAAACTAAAACCCATTTTAAACTGAGAAATGCATTAACAACCCAAAGTAACTAAAAACCTAATTAGGAAAAGAATAAAACCAAATTTAATCCAGCTGGTCTTTACTAATAACTGTTTATAAGGAGCAGGGGAAAGCGAGTGCTAAGAGAGCTCTATTTGCGGAAAAATAAATGAGCAGGGCTGGGGCTAGGGGAAGGAGTGTTTAAGCTTTGTAATGGGATATTCCTGGAACTGGGAGTGTGACTTGGAGTATGTGACTAATGACATTAAGAGATTATATTCTGTGTTGTGAGAACTCAAAGAATTAGAAATGTACTCTGTGTAGATACCCTCTAAAAAGGGGTATGAGAGTGGGTTGCTGAAGAAGAGCGATGATGAGATGGAAGCAGCCGGCAGCAGTGTAGGAACAGAGTGGGAGAAAGGGTATGGCCCAAAATGTTTATCAGGTGTAAGAGCTGTGCTTGGTGACAGGAGACATTTGACTGGTAGGATATAGATTCTTAAAAAGTGGTCCTATCAGACAATGTAATGCAGTGGTTCTCAACCTGTGGGTTAAGACCCTTTTGAAGGTGTCAGATATCCTGCATATCAGATATTTACGTTACGATTTATAACACAGCAAAATTAGAGTTATGAAGTAGCAACAAAATAATTTTATGGTTGGGGATCACCACATGAGGGACTGTATGAAAGGGTTGCAGCATCAGGAAGGTTGAGAACCACTGAAAAAGACAGCAGAGGTTTGTTGAGAAGCTGATGGGGTGTTCCAAAAATGATGCTTTGCCAATGTTTCTAGGCATCTAGCAAACAATGGTATCAGGTCTAAATAAACAAGAGAAACATAAGTTCCAGGTTTATAGACTTAGATATAGGAGGCAGAGGACACCTTTACATGCAAGTGCTTATAGGAAGAATTGCATTTATTAAGAGTGGTTGATAATTATCATCACTTGTAAAGCTGCCTTGCTTCTTCCATTCTTTATAATTAAACAATATTTGTAAATCTAGGAAATTTATATCACAGTATACATTTCAAAACAAAAATTCTTTAAAACATTTTTATATGAGTTATGCCATAGATCATTTTCTATCCTTAATTGGTATGAAAATTTAGTACTTAGGTATGGCATCTTAATCTTAGTATGGAAATTGTAAAGTCAATAGATGATCAGTTTGAACATCCTTTGTCTTAAGCATCTGAGAAAATATTGAAGTACAAATTTGTAAGTGTTTTCTAGAGCTGACTGCACGCTCTCAGCAGAAAAGTTTGTAAAGTTACTATAAAGGAAGAAACATTTCTCCTCATCGATTAGCAAATACCAATTCCATTATAAATATATATGCATGTTAACCTTTTAGCTTGTTTTCCTGAATACAAATTGAGTAGAGCTCTCACGCAGCTGCTCATGCTGTGATAGTATATTGGGGCACTAGAACACAAATGGGGACATCAATCTACCCTCTTCATTTGAGAGTCACTGTATGGAGCCTAATTGCTTGTTCCTCTGTGGTTCCCATGAAGAGCTTATGCCAGTCAGCAGGCCCGGGGTTTAAAGATTTTTCCATAGTGAAGTTCCATAGCTTAAATGAGAAGGTTAGAGTCTTGGGCAAATAAAGCAAATATTGAGTGGCTTATAATGCCTTCCTCCTTTGACTTGGAAAACAAATATGTGCACATTGTTAGACTACAGGGTCATTGAAACAGGCTTGCACAATATAACTGTTAAGCTGAGAAGTCAACAATAAAAACAAACTCAAATTATTTTTCCATAGACAAAAAAGATTAATTTTCATCTGTGCAGTTTTGAAGGTCTCATTTGTTTGTTTATTTATTTTTTCTTCTCAGGGGAGGGCATGAACATAGGCCCCTACTACCACAAAATTATGAAGCCGAGTTTCCCACATTTGGAGAAATCACAGGAGTCAACAAACTTGGAGTACAATGGATAAACCTCACCCTGAGAAAACCACCTTTGTGATCATGGTATCTCCCATTCCAGGTAAGTATATGAAGGTCTATTTTAAATCTGATGCTGTTAATCAAAACATAGATTGGGAGACTGAGTAGGAGAGTGTAACCGATCTTTTAAATTATTATTTAACACTTATTTATTTCTTACTATATTCACTTATTAACAAACACCAACAATTTCTTAACTATTAATCCTATAATTTCTTACAACCCCTTTAACCTATCCACTAAACCTATTGATAATTATAACAACCACTTTCATAACCTTTTAGAATGATACAGTCTCTGGGGCAGGTCCCCAGTCGTCAGGAACACAGTCTTTGTTGTAGATTCTTTAACGTACTTAGCAGTCCTTTTTCTGGATCTCTCAGATGCAGGTTCGTCAGGGTAAGTTGGTTATTGCAGTCTCACCTTAAATAAGGCTTCATGCTTTCTTCTCTGTGGGAGACCCCAGCTGTCTGCAGGCCAACTTACTTCTTTTGACTCAGGAACTCAGCTGCTCTGCCTCAGTCCTTAAAGCCAGGCACAGTTTCCCCTAGGCCACTGATCCAACAGATCAAACCCCTCCAGGCAAAAGCTGAGCCACAGGGTCCAGTCCTTGGCCTTTTGGTGTCTTGCTCAGGATTTCTTTGCTCACCGGCTTCTTTCTGCTTCAGGGAGAGAGCTGGCCATCAATGGCCAGCCCTTTTTTCAGCAGGACTCTTGGAGCTCTCTAGCATCAGGGGCCTCTTCTCCTTCTGGGCTCCATGCACTGTCCTTAAATAGGAGGCACTCTGTTTCAGCTTAATTTGGGCTCCGCCCACTTAGCAGCTGAAAACAATGTCAGACCAGATACTTGTTTCTTCAAATCCATTAAGTCTTTCCTGTTTTCTTGAGTCTTTCCTGTTTTTCCTGACTTCAACCTTGTTTTTCAGTTTGTTGAGTCTTTCCTGTTTTCCTGACTTCAACCTTGTTTTTCAGTCTATTGACTCTTTCCTGTTTTTCAGTCTATTGAGTCTTTCCTGTTTTTCAGTCTATTAAGTCTTTCCTGTTTTTGCTGACTTCATGCTGATAATGCTCTTCAGGCCCCGAATTAAGAGACAGTATAAAAAACTCCTATATATTTTCTAAATCTAATTTATCTAACCTCTACAGGAGAGCACTTGATTTAGAAAGGAACTTTCATATTTCTTGTACCAAATTTTATTCTAGATGTTAAGAGTCGCAACATAATTGTTGCTACCATGAGCTGACATGCCAGAGTTAGAAACACTGCCAGTGTTTTCTGAGTGCTGCAAGATAATCCAAGAGATCAAATTAGAGGAGAATGATTTTGGCACATAATTTCATTCCTTGTTCACCTGATTCCATAGCTTTTGGACCTGATGTGAAGCAGTGCACCTTGGGAGAGGACTTATGTCTGAACAAAGTGGACACTTCTTAGAAACTGGAATACAGACTGAATGAGAGAGCAGTTGTGTTTGTAATATCTTTTTTTTCCAGCACATATACCTAGGATCTTGCCTCCTAAAGGATAACCAAACCTTTAATGCATAGGTCCTTAGAGAACATGTAAAGTTAACACTATAATAATCTTAGAGTTTATATGAGTTATAATTCTTGTCCTCATATTGAAAAAATGATTTTTCTCTAATTGTCACAGAACAAACAGATCTGTAGAAGATATATTATATTTATCTGTAGAAGATAAAAAATATACATTTTCTTTTTTTTCTTTATTTTTAATTTTTTCAAGTTACATCTCAATCGCAGTCCCCTCCCTATTCCCCCCTCCAGTCCCACCCTCCCACCCTCATCCCCCATCCTCTTCCCTTTTTTTTTCTTTTAAGTTTAAGGTATATCTTATTTCCCCCTACAGTTTCCCCTTTCAGTCCAACAAATGGCTCTTTCTCTTATAATAATAAATACAATACAAAACAACAGAGGTAATTAGGCCACAGTTAGGAGGGTTATATGGCTTAGCGTATATTCCCAATGTTCAGTCCATATGTATTTGGTACCTGACTTTAACATTCTACTATCTAACCATCTCCATGAGTTTAAAGTTCTATATCTGACTCAACATTCATACTAACTTGCAACACAATTTTAAAAGTATCTTCTTAGATCTATAACACTCTCTTGACTCCTAAACAACTCAAAATTTAATTATGAGACTCTATCTATCTGTTCTTCAACCACTTCAGAGACCTGAGAGGGATAAATATATCTGATTATATAGGAAGTGCAGGGCCTACAGCTTCCAAAACTAAGAAATGACATACCCATGGCTGCCTCGACAGTTCCCATTTTCTCTCCATACATTACAGCATCAATCTTCAGCTGTTTGGCCCCGTTTCTCTGACAGACATTGATTGTAGAGCAGGGGTTATGAAGGACTTACATACCCTGTCTTGGCAGAGCTAGGCTGTAGACTTACCTGCTTCCAGGTTTTGTCCTTTTTGGACAGCATTCTGTCTAGAGTTGGAGCAAGGGGCTTTTCCTACCAAGAGATAGGCTTGCGAATAATTCAATCATCTCCCACTGGAGATTCTTTAATGCTCATCTTCTACTTGGAGGAGAGTAGGGGGTGCTGTCAGGAGTTGATATGACTTGATATAAAAAAATCTAAAGTTACAAAAACATCTTTGAATGCCATATTCTGCAGATCTCTTGAGGTTTTTGAAGAGGCCCTATCTATCTCTTAAATTAGGGTAAGCAGATGTTGCTTGTCTCTTAGCAGGTTTATTTCTTATTAGCTTAGAAAATAACTATAATAGTCTGTCATAGTACCTAACAGAATGACCGGCTTGCATAACCATTATTTTGCATTTCTTAATTATCCTAAACAGTTTATGACAATTAGTAGTAAAAGGCCGAAACATCACATTTCACTTTTTTTTCTTTACCTCCTAACCCTTCCATCCCATTTCTCTGGGGTGGGGTGTCATTATATAACAGTCCCTCATCTCAATTCAGAGGTTGTATGAGGGCCAAGAGCGTCCTCATTCATTGGGGGTCTATGAAGCAGTACCATCAGTGAAAAGTGTGTCGTTGCCTGGGAGAGAGAACTACTAAACAAACAAACCAATAAGCAGACAAATAGATAAAAAGACTAAAAAATAGAAAAAAATATTTAAAAAAATATAAAAAATAAATAAAAAATAAAAATTAAAAATAAAAAGTCTATGTCTAAGTTCCCTTTGGTGTGTTAGTTGTAGTATCGATACTTTCTACTGTATAGCTAAAATCCTACTATAAGTGAATAGATGCCATATGCGTCCTTCTGAATCTGGGTTAGCTCACTCAGAATGAGTTTTTCTAGTTCCATCCATTTGGTTGCAAATTGCATAATTTCATTGTTCCTGATAGCTGAATAGTATTCCATTGTGTAGATGTACCACAGTTTTTTTAACCCATTCTTTGGTTGAGGGACATCTGGGTTGTTTCCACTTTCTAGCTATTACAAATAAGGCTGCTATAAACATAGATGAGGAAACTTCCTTATGACTCCGTGAAGAGGCATTTGGGTGTATACCCAGAAGTGGTATGGCTGGGTCCTGAGGCAAAGCTATTCCAAGTTTTCTAAGATATCGCCAGACTGACCTCCATAGTGGTTGCACAAGTCTGCATTCCCACCAGCAATGGAGTAGGGTACCCCTTTCTCCACACCCTCGCCAGCATGTGCTGTCATTTGAGTTTTTGATCCTAGCCATTATGACAAGTGTGAGATGGAATCTCAGAGTTGTCTTGAGTTGCATTTCTCTGATGATTAAGGATGTTGAGCATTTCTTCAAGTGTCTCTCAGCCATTAGGGATTCCTCCTTTGTGAAGTCTCTATTTAGCTCTGTCCCCCATTTTTTGATTGGATTATTTGCTTTCTTGGAATTTAATTTCTTGAGTTCTTTGTAGATTTTGGATATTAGCCCTCTGTCAGATGTGGGGTTGGCGAAGATTTTCTCCCAGTCTGTAGGCTGCCCTTTTGTACGAATGACAGTGTCTTTTGCCTTACAGAAGCTTTTCAGTTTCATGAGGTCCCATTTATTGATTGTTGATCTCAGGTCCTGAGCTGTTGGTGTTCTGTTCAGGAAGTTGTCGCATTTGCCAATTAGTTTGAGGGTTTCTCCCACTTTTTCTTCTAGTAGATTTAGTGTGATCGGCCTTATGTTAAGATCTTTGATCCCCTTGGACTTAAGTTTTGTTCTAGGTGATAAGTGTGGATCTAATTTCATTCTTTTACAAGTGGACATCCAGTTGGACCAGCAGCATTTGTTGAAGATGTTGTCCTTCCATTGTGCTGTTTTGGCTTCTTTGTCAAAAATTAGGTGGCCATAAGTGTGTGGGTCTATTTCTGGATCTTCAATTCGATTCCATTGATCTACTGGTCTGTTTCTATACCAATACCATGCTGTTTTTACAACTATTGCTCTGTAGTACAGCTTGCAATGTGGGATGGGTAAATATACATTTTCATGTACTCTACAAACTTACTGTAATGTTGAGGAAGTTTAATAATTTATAGGAAAATAAATCTTTCATTCTCATTAAGTTCATGGTTGTGATCTGTGTCACAAAAGACATATTTTAAAGAGAAAAGCATACAAATTTATCTAAATTTTTGCAACATAGTTGCCTATAAAATAGACAAAGGGATGGAGAAGTGTGTATGTGTTCATGCCAGTTGATAGCGTTGACAGCTGTGTAGTGGTAGGAATGGACAAAGAAGGAAGGACATAAAATGGGGACCTTAGCAAGGTCTACATATTAAGCTTTGCTCTGTATCCTCTGTGTTTAGAGACAGGGCCATTCTTCTCTCCATATAAATTGGGTACCTGTCATGTAAGGGTCTTTTGGGTAATGGGCAATGGGTAATGCCAGTTTGGTTTTATGGTCTGCTTCAGGGTAGAAAATTCCTTCTGAGGTTTACCACCTGTACTGGGATAGAGATGTTGGGAAGGAGTGAATGAAGAGTGAAAATGTCTTCATTTGATTTCCTCATATACAAAGGTGGTATATTTTGTTGTACCATGTTCTGAACCTCATCATTAACCTCTCTGGGTCTTATTTACTTGTCTATAAAATATAGACATAATCTAATCTATTTCTTAGGTTCATTATGGATATTAAATTTGTTAATTATGTGAATAGACAGCTAAATACATACCATTATATATAAATAAAAACTATTATAGCTTACTATTACAGCACCACTATGATTCTATTGTCTACTTCATAAATAAATTTATAGTTTTAAAATTGCTTCATTTTTATGCACTCAAGATGGCAGAAAATAAAAGACAAGCAAAATTTCTTGGTTTTTTTCCTAACAAAGATTGATATCCATGATGCATGATGGGATACTCTCAAGACAATTAAAGCATGAAAGGATGACCATCAGAGCTGAGGGTTCTATGTTTATTTCATTCTTTTGAGATAGTCTTGCTTTGTAGTGCAGGTTAACCTTGAACTAATGATATTTTAAAAATGTTTTTTATTGTTCTTTCATATAGACATCCTGACTGCAGCTTTCCCTACCTTCATTTCTCTCATTTCCCAGTCTCGCCTCTCCACCCCAGATCCACTCCTCCTCTGTTTTCCTTCAGAAAAAAGCAGGCCTCTCAAGGATATCCACCAAACACAGCATAATAAGATACAATAAGATTAGGCACAAATGCTCATATCCAGACCAAATGAAGCAACCCAGAGGAGGAAAAGGGTCCTAAGAGCAGGCAAAAGAGTCTGAGACAACCCTACTCTTATTGTTAGGAGTTCCACAAACACCCTAAGCTAAGCAACGATAATATATATGTACAGGGCCTAGTAAAGATCCAAGTAGGCTCCATGATTGTAGCTTTAGTCTCTGTAAGCCCCTATAAACCATGCTTTGTTGATTCTGTGGGCCATATTTTCCTGGTGTCCTTAACCCCTCTAGCTTCTGCAATTCTTCTTCCCCCTCTTCCACATGTTGAATTGATGATCTTGTGACAGCTTTATAAGTGCTGAAATTAAAGTCCTGTACCTAAACACATGCCTTATGATTTCTATTTTTCAAAATTTGGTGGATATGGGAAATCTTCATAAGATGTGACTATCTGATAAAGATAGTGAATACAGTACTGAAGGAAAAAATCATATGGATATCTGGGAGGAGAGTATTCCTGACCATAGAGAAATGTTAACGTGAGATACACAGAAAGTCAGGAGATAGGGAAATAAGTTTATAGAAAAACAGGTAAGGGAGTTATAGAGCCTTGTACAAACATTGGGTCTTAAACTGAGATGAAAGATATTGAAGGAATTTGAACAGAAAAGTGAATATTTGACTTGTAACTTTCCCTAGACTCTCTGATGCTGCAGTGTTGAGAATTCACAAAAGCAAGAAAATGTTTCAGTCATCTGGACATGATGTAATGGTGGCATGGACTAGAGAGGTGTAGGAAGTGTTTGGTACTGGAAATGTTAAGGAGTTGTTTCTCGCTACATACATTTTGGATAGAAAAGTGGTAGGATTTACTGCATTGGACGTGTGTGTGTGTGTGTGTGTGTGTGTGTGTGTGTGTGTGTGTGTGAGAGAGAGAGAGAGAGAGATTTAGCTTGAGCACTTAGAAGAGCAAGGCTGTTTTTCACTAAGAAAGTTTGTTGTGGAAAGTTTAGGGGAGCAGGGCAAGTTTGAGGGTTTACTTGGAGCATGCTATGCTTGTGATGTATGTGGAGGCAGTGTAGCAATTTGAAATGGAGGAAGGAGGTTCTGTCTTGATAATGAATTGGGAAGTGATAGGTACAACTTTGAGACTTGAGCCTGGAAGAGATGCCAGAGAGGTGGATGAAGAAGCAAAATAGATAACATCTAGAGACAGCACTGAGCTTTCTCAGTTAATATGGGGTTGATGAGCATAGGAGGAATTAACATGCAGACAGAAATGTTCTTTGCAAGATATGATAAAGGTAGATGCAGAATTTTAAAGATGATGGTAAGAAGGAGTAACTATCAAATGTGCCAAATGCTGCTGACAAGTTAGATAGGAAGAAAACTGAGGGTGATGTGTGAAACTGCCAATTAATTAATTATTGTAGTTATTAGTAAATATAAACTGTAAGATTATGCTGGCAGAGTAGCTGGCAGCTTGGCAGAGGAACGGGCAGCCTGGCCAGCATGCCTTAACTAGTTGCCTAACTTATCCTTGAGAAAGAGCCCTGGGACCAAGGGTGGCCTACACCACCTGTAACCTAAACTCTGTTAATTAATATAAATTGTTATATTAGGCCAGTAGAATTACCAGCAGCTTGGTGGGAGCTTCGCCTGGGCTTGAGGGGCACCCGGGACTGCTTGGACTGAGGGCCTATAAGCTGCTGCAGTCTTTTCCCCAATAACTAAATACACCAAGACCTTTTAATGTTTTAACGCTTAGCCCTTAGCTGGGCAGACTCTCAATTAGCTACTCTAAGTTAACCCTGGTCACCTAATCCCAAACTGCCATGTGCCTGCAATTACCTTCCAGCGTTTTTAAGATGTCTGTTTCCTTCTGTGTCCCAGCAGAAAGACAGGGGTTCTCTGTGTGTGCTCAGGGTTCCTGTCTAATCTCAGGAAGTCCTGCCTTCCTATACTCTTTCTACCCAGCTAATTGGCCATAAGCAACTTTTATTAACCAATCAAAAGAATTCCTCAGTCAGGGTGGTCTGTGGAATTCTTTTGATTTCCTCAGCATTGAATTCAACCTATCAGAAGCAATGATATAAGACTTTCCCTCAACAGATGTGGATTTAGATGAAATTACAATGATATAAAGAAGACTTTTGTAGGGGTTAGATAATTTAGATTTAGAAAATACATAGGAGTTTCTGATACTGTCTCTTAATTCGGGGCCTGAAGAGCATTATCAGCATGAAGTCAGCAAAAACAGGAAAGACTTAATAGACTGAAAAACAAGGTTGAAGTCAGGAAAAACAGGAAAGACTCAAAGACTTGAAGAAACAAAGTATCTGGCCTGACATTGTTTTCAGCTGCTAAGTGGGCAGAGCCCAAATTAAGCTGAAACAGAGTTCCTCCTATTTGAGGACAGTGCGTGGAGCCCAGAAGAGAAGAGGCCTCTGATGCTAGAGAGCTCCAAGAGTCCTGCTGAAAAAAGTGCTGGCCATCATTTGATGGCCAGATTTCCCTGAAGCAGAAAGAAGCTGGTGAGCAAAAAAGCCTGAGCAAGACACCAAAAGGCTAAGGACTAAACCCTGTGGCTCAGCTTTTGCCTAGAGGGGTTTGATCTGTCCAAACAGTGGCCTAAAGAAACGGTGCCTGGCTTTAAGGACTGAGGCAGAGCAGCTGAGTTCCTAATGCGAAGGAAATAAGTTGGCCTACAGACGGCTAAGGTCTCCCAGAGAGAAGAAAGCCTCAAGCCTTATTTAAGGTGAGACTATAATAACAAACTTACCCTGACGAACCTGCATCTGAGAGATCCAGAAAAAGGACTGCTAAGTGCGTTAAAGAATCTACAACAAAGACTGTGTTCCTGACGACTGAGGACCTGCCCCAGACTTCTTCCTGAATGACTAGGTTCGTCAGGACAGACAGACACAAATAGAGCCCATTTATTTTGGGCCAAACAGTTTTCTTGCCTGATTCCCAAGACCCCTTGACAATGTAAGAGGAACTCAAGCATTTTTTCCGCTAGACTTCTGTCGGGATATGAGGGGATGTGCAGGGAATAAGGCTTCTTCACTCTGGAACCACTGAGCCCACTTCAAGACTTTTATCTGGGTGGTAGAGGCCTGAAGAAGCACAAGTAAACATAACCTTGATAATGCCAAGAACTGTGCATCACCTAGACCTAGGGTCTACTGCAAGGTAGAAGAGTTATGCTTACCTAGGATGCTGGGCAGTCAATAGTAGTAAAGGAGAAAAAAGGAAAATAGGTAGGTTTAGTGTTAAAAACTTGTGACATCAGGTATGAGATGCTTTATTTATTTTGTTGTTTGGGCAAAATAAGAAAATTTAAAGAAGAAAAATATCCAAGGAATCCTGTGTTCATTCAGTAAAGCCATACACAGTACTCAAAGGCATGATGAGGGCTGAGATGTCTGAGTCCATAAAAGCACTTGCTGGGTAAGCCTAACAGCCAGAGTTTGGTTCCCAGAATCCATAGTGGAAGGAAAGAACCAGTTTTTGAAAGTTGTTTTTTGGCTTCCACACATGCACTATGGCACATGAACTCCCCTTATAGTAAATTCAATTCAATTAAAAAAACCTTAATGAAATTGCCCTAATGGTCTCAAGGTCATCTGTGGATAGCCTGTCAGTGCTGAGGCTGGAGGAAGGGGTGCCAGCCTTCCCTAACACTTCAGTTTTGTCATACTTACTTGGCACTTGGCAATGGAGCTATAGATGGAATAAGGTTAGGTTAACTTCTTAAAGTTAGCACTGGGGAATCCTCTGGACCCTGAAGATGAGCCTTATTATTTTGTGCACTCAGCTTCCTCTATATGAGGCTTGCTCTTGTCTTTTGTTGGTAGAGGGAAGTCTCTTAAGATCATTGTTCTATAGTATTTCATTAAAGATGAGGTTTTAAAGAAAATCTGAAGATAAAACTATAGCTCTGAATGGAACATTGAAACAGTAAAGTAGTGCTGCATAGTGATATATAGAATAGCCAAAAGACATAAGGTTCAAGGGTTAATGAAGTGTATAAATCCAGAGAGTTTCTAGTTCAGATTAGTTTCTCATATGTTCTTATTCAACTGATAGCACAGGTTCCATCCTTTTCCATTTTATTAAATCTATTTCCAGGATTTAGAAAATTTCTGAATAAACTGGTGACATCTATGACTTAGGAAAATTTCTCATTGATGTGGGGGTACAAATCACTGAATGGACAAAGGATGAACAGCAGTATTCTATCACTTAATTATGCAAATGCAACTACAAAATAATCAGACTACATTTTTTAGACTAAATTATTGTTGCTATTTTATCACTAGTGATCTTATATTGTAAATTCATTTTATAGAATAAGCAAGTCTTTAAGGATCTCGACACAGTAGGAATAATAGCATCTGGTCATGAGATTTGGGAATAAGTGTGTTTCTTCAGAAAAGGGTTAGCAGCAATAATGATAGGAAGCATTTTCACATGTGTGTTGCTTGACAGATACTGTGTTTCCTTTAGTCTTTAAAATAATTGTGGGAGAGTTTAGCTAAGAACACTGGACACAGAACGAGAATGTAACCTTCCCCAATGAAGCTACAGAGCGTTTTGTAGCAAAGACACTTAAACCTGAGTCTGCTTTCAGGCTATGCTAATAATGATGGCACTGTGGTATTGTTTTAGCTCTTTCTACCTTTAACTTCTCACTCCAGACAAATCATCTGGGACAGTTTTATGATGAGCAGTGTAGACTATTACTTATGCATTAAAGATTGAGTCTACTTATCTCACCTCATCTTTATAATTTCAGTCTTTTAGTTCATAATGCTTTGGTCTTTTGGAATCCATTTATGTTTAAAATGCTATTACTTGTGGCAAGGGTCATTCATTTGACCATTATCTGTGAACATCTTTATTAGTCAACTACACTACATTAATTACCAGGCAATTTGACTGTCTCAGGAGAGAAAATATTTACTCAAGGTTAGCATTGATTTGGAGAAAATTTGTGGAGAAAGGTATGAAGAACAAGGAACTCTGAACCGATAGGGAGGTGGTAGGCCTTTTTCAGCAACATGAGAGAATTTTATAGATGGACTGACTCTTAGAGCCCAAGTACTTTAATGCCCTCACTTTGCAGGGTATTAAACCCTAACCTATGCTATATGGTTAAAATGCTCAGACTAGAGCTAGAATGCTAGAATTCTTTGTTGTCAAAATTTTAACAACTCTTCTTCCTGTTTAGGAATCTAGAGCCAAACATTTCTCTTTTCCTTTATGGTTTTGATTTCTTTAACTACTATAGAGTTTCTTGGATACATGATACATTGAATAGCTCTTGTATCCCAATTCCCTCCCCACCCTTTCATGAGACTCCAAATTCAAAGGCACTGATCTGCAAATCTTACCTCATTATCCATTCATAGGGAAATCAATTACTGAATGGTTTACAAATCTAGAGAAAGGGATGGAAAGATGAACCTCACAGTCATGAATAAGACAATTGCAGTTGTCAGTGTGGTAGATTTTGTCAGCAGGAAGAAAATGCACACAAGTAGCACTTCCAGAAATCCTCAGAAGCAATTATTTTGGTATGGGTCATCTTCAACTCCCTTTCCTTCCATAAAAACTCAAAATATCCTTTGTTTTCTTTTCCTTCCTGAGTAGGTTTTGACCGACTAGTTTTCTTTGTAGGTTTGGGAATATGGATGGGAGACAGTGAATACATGATAATAGCTACTATATATAAAAAGGTCAGGTGTATGTAATTTTAGAAGCCATGCATGGAAGCTTATGTAGCATAACTGAACTTTTTAAAATAATCAAATATTTATTTATTGATAAATATTCACTTATAAAAAATATAAACACTTAACTACTCATCCTACAAATTCCTACAACCCTTTTAACCTAACCACTAAACCTATTGATAACTATTACAACTATTTTCATAACCTTTTAGAAGGATACAGTCTCTGGGGCAGGTCCTCAGTCATCAGGAACACAGTCTCTGGGGTAGACCCTTTAATGCACTTAGCAGTCTTTTTTCTGGAATATCTCAGATGCAGGTTCCTCAGGGTAAATTGGCTATGGCAGTTTCACCTTAAATAAGGCTTAAGGCTTTCTTCTCTCTGGGAGACCTCAGCCATCTGTAGGCCAACTTATTTCCTTTGTATCAGCAACTCTGCCACTCTGCCTCAGTCCTTAAAGCCAGCCACAGTTTCATTTAGGCCAGTGTTCGGACAGGTCAAAACCCTCTAGGCAAAACCTGAGCCACAGGGTTTAGTTCTTGGCATTTTGCTGTCTTGCTGAGGCTTTCTCTGTTCACCAGCTTCTTTCTGCCTCAGGGAGATCTGGCCATCAATTACCAGCACTTTCTCCATCAGGACTCGCTAGCATCGAAGCTCTCTAGCATGGGGTCCTCCTTGGCTCCATCCACTTGTCCTTAAATAGGTGGAACTCTGTTTCAGCTTAATTTGGGCTCCACCCACTTAGCAGCTGAAGACAATGCCAGGCCAAATACTTTGTTTCTAGTCCATTAAGTCTTTCCTGTTTTTCACCTGGCTTCAACCTTTTTTTCAGTCCATTAAGTCTTTTCTGTTTCCTGTTTTTAGTCCACAAGCTGATAAGCTAGTTGTTCACAGCCAAGTTGATCTTCATGCCCCGAATTAAGAGACTGTATCAGAAACCCCTAAATATTTACTAACTCCCTACAATATAGTCTTTGAAGCAAGTGACTATAACTCATGATCAAACAGAATCCTATGGAAGTTTGAATTTTGATGAAGGATCTTATTAATTTGTAAACTTAAATGTAGGCATGAAAGTATTCAGTCTTTGTTCCGAAGAGCTCTTTCTGATGCTATATAAACACTGCTACTCAATTGTCCCTTGATATGCTAATAAAGCATCTTACAGCCCATCACTGAGCAGGAGAGAGAATAGGGCAGGACATCCTGCCCTTGAGGGGAAGAAGAGTTAAGGAGAGGACATAGGGGGATTTAAGAGGAGGCAGAGGCAAGAAAGAGGAGAAGACCTGCAGCTGAAGCAAGAGCCACAAAAATGAAAGTATTTCTAAGATTTATGATGGGCGGTAACCACATTAGCATAGTGGGTTAAGAATAGGGCAGTAACTGCTCAGTTTTTGTGTTGTAAAGCATGGTTACCAAATAATATAAAGAGTCTCAATTATCTATTTAATTATTTATTTATTTTCCCTTTATTTTTTATTTCTTCAAGTTACATCTCAATCGCAGTCCCCTCCCTATTCCCCCCTCCAGTCCCACCCTCCCACCCTCAACCCCCCATCCTCTTCCCTTTTTTTTTTTCCTTTTAGATTTAAGGTATATCTTATTTCCCCCTACAGTTTCTCCTTTCAGTCCAACAAATGGCTCTTTCTCTTATAATAATAAATACAATACAGTACAACAGAGGTAATTAGGCCACAGTTATAAGGGTTATATGGCTTAACGTACATTCCCAATGTCCAGTCCATATGTATTTGGTACCTGACTTTAACATTCTACTATCTAACCATCTCCATGAGTTTAAAGTTCGATATCTGACTCAACATTCATACTAACTTGCAACACAATTTTAAAAGTATCTTCTCAGATGTATAACACTCTTGTGACTCCTAAACAACTCAAAATTTAATTATGAGACTCTAGCTATCTGTTCTTCCACCACCTCAGAGACCTGAGAGGGATAAATATATCTGATTTTATAGGAAATACAGGGTCTGCAGCTTCCCAAACTAAGAAATGACATACCAGTGGCTGCCTGGACAGTTCCCATTTTCTCTCCATACATTACAGCACTGATCTTCATTCATTTGGCCCGACTTCTCTGACAGACATTGATTGTAGATCAGGGGTTATAAAGGACTTACCTACCCTGTCTTGGCAGAGCTAGGCTGTCGACTTACCGGCTTCCAGGTTTTGTCCTTTTTGGACAGCATTCTGTCTACAGTTGGAGCAAGGGGCTTTTCCTAACAAGACATAGGCTTGCGACTAATTCAATCATCTTCCACTGGAGATTCTTCGATGCTCATCTTCTACTTGGAGGAGAATAGGGGGTGCTGTCAGGAGCTGACATGTCTCGATATCAATAAATCTTAAGTTAAGAAAACATCTTTGAATGCCGTATTCTGCAGATCTCTTGAGGTTTTTGAAGAGGCCCTATCTATCTCTTATATTAGGGTAAGCAGATGTTGCTTGTCTCTTAGCAGGTTTATTTCTAATTAGCTTAGCAAGTAACTATAATAGGCTGTCATAGTACCTAACAGAATGACCGGCTTGCATAACCATTAGTTTGCATTTCTTAATTATCCTAAACAGTTTATGACAGTTAGTAGTAAAAGGAAGAAACATCACATTTCACTTTTTTTTCTTTACCTCCTAACCCTTCCATCCCATTTCTCTGGGGTGGGGTGTCCTTATATAACAGTCCCTCATCTCAGTTGAGAGGTCATATGAGGGCCAAGAGCCTCTTCATTCATTGGGGATCTACGAAGCAGTACCATCAGTGAAAAGTGTCTCGTTTCACAGGAGAGAGAAGTACTAAACAAACAAATCAATAAGCATACAATAGATAGAAAAGACTAAAAAATAGAAAAAATTATAACTAATATATAAAAAATAAATAAAAAATAAAAATTAAAAATAAGAAGTCTATGTCCAAGTACCCTTTGGTGTGTTAGTTGTAGTATTGATACCTTCTACTATATAGCTAAAATCCTACTATAAGTGAATAGATGCCAAATGTGTCCTTCTGAGTCTGGGTTAGTTCACTCAGGATGAGCTTTTCTAGTTCCATCCATTTGGCTGCAAATTGCATAATTTCATTGTTCCTGATAGCTGAATAGTATTCCATTGTGTAGATGTACCACAGTTTTTTTAACCCATTCTTTGGTTGAGGGACATCTGGGTTGTTTCCACTTTCTAGCTATTACAAATAAGGCTGCTATAAACATAGATGAGGAAACTTCCTTATGACTCCGTGAAGAGGCATTTGGGTGTATACTCAGAAGTGGTATGGCTGGGTCCTGAGGCAAAGCTATTCCAAGTTTTCTAAGACATCACCAGACTGACCTGCATAGTGGTTGCACAAGCCTGCATTCCCACCAGCAATGGAGTAGGGTGCCCTTTCTCCACACCCTCGCCAGCATGTGCTATCATTTGAGTTTTTGATCCTAGCCATTATGACAGGTGTGAGATGGAATCTGAGAATCGTCTTGAGTTGCATTTCTGATGATTAAGGATGTTGAGCATTTCTTCGAGTGTCTCTCAGCCATTAGGGATTCCTCCTTTGTGAATTCTCTATTTAGCTCTGTCCCCCATTTTTTGATTGGATTATTTGGTTTTTTGGCATTTAATTTATTGAGTTCTTTGTAGATTTTGGATATTAGCCCTCTGTCAGATGTGGGGTTGGTGAAGATTTTCTCCCAGTCTGTAGGCGGCCGTTTTGTTCGAATGACAGTGTCCTTTGCTTTACAGAAGCTTTTCAGTTTCATGAGGTCCCATTTATTGATTGTTGATCTCAAGTCCTGAGCTGTTGGTGTTCTGTTCAGGAAGTTGTCGCCTGTGCCTATTAGTTCGAGGGTTTCTCCCACTTTACCTTCTAGTAGATTTAGTGTGACCGGCCTTATGTTAAGGTCTTTGATCCACTTGGACTTAAGTTTTGTACAAGGTGATAAGTATGGGTCTAACTTCATTCTTTACAAATGGACATCCAGTTGGAGCAGCACCATTTGCTCAAGATGCTGTCCTTCTTCCATTGTGCTGTTTTGGCTTCTTTGTCAAAAATTAGGTGGCCATAAGTGTGTGGGTCTATTTCTGGATCTTCAATTCGATTCCATTGATCTACTGGTCTGTTTCTATACCAATACCATGCTGTTTTTACAACTATTGCTCTGTAGTACAGCTTGAAATCTGGGATGGTAATACCTCCAGATGTTTTTTTTTTTTATTGTACAGGATTGATTTAGCTATTCTGGGCTTTTTGTTGTTCCATATGAAATTGAGACTAGCTCTTTCCAAGTCTATAAAAAATTGTGTTGGTATTTTGATAGGAATTGCATTGAATCTATATATTGCTTTTGGTAGGATGGCCATTTTTATTATGTTGATCCTACCTATCCATGAGCATGGGAGATCTTTCCATCTTCTAAAGGCCTCTTCCATTTCTTTCTTCAAGGGCTTGAAGTTCTTGTTGTACAGGTCCTTTACTTGCTTGGTTAGAGTTACCCCCAGGTATTTTATGTTGTTTGTGGCTATTGTGAAGGGGGTTGTTTCCCTTATTTCTTTCTCAGCCCATTTGTTTGTTGTATAAAGAAGGGCTTCTGATTTTTTTTGAATTAATTTTGTATCCAGCCACTTTGCTGAAGGTGTTTATCAGCTGTAAGAGTTCTCTGGTGGAATTTTTGGGTCGCTTATGTATACTATCATATCATCTGCAAATAGGGATAATTTGACTTCTTCGTTTCCGATGTTTATCCCCTTGATCTCCTTTAGTTGTCTTATTGCTCTAGCAAGAACTTCAAGTACTATATTGAAGAGATATGGTGAAAGTGGACATCCTTGTCTTGTCCCTGAGTTTAGATGAGTTTCTCTCCATTTATTTTGATGCTGGACACTGGCCTACTGTATGTTACCTTTATTATTTCTAGGTACGGCCCTTGCAAGCCCGTTCTTTCCAGAACTTTTAGAATGAAGGGGTGTTGGATTTTGCCAAACGCTTTTTCTGCATCTAGCGAGATTATCATGTGGTTTTTTTTCTTTCATCTTGTTTATATGGTGAATGACGTTGATAGACTTTCGTATGTTGAACCATCCCTGCATCCATGGGATGAAGCCTACTTGGTCATCGTGTATGATACTTTTGATGTGTTCTTGAATTCAGTTTGCTAGTATTTTATTAAGCATTTTTGCATCTATGTTAATTTAGGATATTGGTCTGAAGTTCTCTTTCTTTGTTGGGTCTTTGTGTGGTTTAGGAATCAGGGTGATTGTGGCCTCATAGAATGAGTTTGGCAATGTTCTTTCAGATTCTATTTTGTGAAAGAGTTTGAAAAGTATTGGTGTTTGCTCCTCTTTGAAGGTCCGGTAGAATTCCGTGCTAAAGCCATCTGGCCCTGGGCTTTTTTTGGTTGGGAGATTTTTAATGACTGTTTCTATTTCCTTAGGGGTTATAGGGCTGTTTAATCTGTTTATCTGATTTTGATTTAGCTTCAGTAGGTGGAAACTATCAAGAAAATTGTCCATTTCACTTAAGTTTTCAAATTTGGTGGAGTATAGATTTTTAAAGGAGGATCCAAATATTCTCTGGATTTCCTCAATGTCTGTTGTTATTTCACCCTTTACATTTCTGATTTTGTTGATTTGGGTTTTCTCCCTCTGTCTTTTAGTTAATTTGGCTAAGGGTCTGTCTATTTTGTTGATTTTCTCGAAGAACCAAGTCTTGGTTTCATTGATTCTTTGTATAGTTCTTTTTGTTTCTAAGTTGTTGATTTCAGCCCTAAGTTTGATGATCTCCTGCCTTCTGCTCCTCTTGGGAGTGTTTGCTTTTTTTTTTTTCCAATTCACCCAGTTTAGCTGTTAATTCATTAATATGAGCTGTCACAATTTTCTTTTTGAAGGCACTTAGTGCTATGAACTTTCCTCGTAGCACAGCTTTCATTGTGTCCCATAGGTTTGGGTATGTTGTGTCTTCATTTTCGTTGGATTTTTAAGAAGTCTTTGATTTCCTTCTTTATTTCTTCCCTGACCCAGTGGTCCTCTAGTAAAGACTTGTTCAATTTCCATGTGAGTGTAGACTTTCTGTTGATTCTTTTGCTATTGAAGTCCAGCTTTATTCCATGGTGGTCTGATAAGATACAAGGGGTTATTTCAATTTTCTTGTATCTGTTGAGGCTATCTTTGTGTCCAACTATATGGTCGGTTTTGGAGAAGGTTCCATGAGGTGCTGAGAAGAAGGTGTATTCTTTTGTGTTTGGGTGAAACATTCTGTAGATATCTGTTAGGTCCATTTGGTTCATGATCTCTGTTAGACTCATTATTTCTCTGTTTGGCTTCTGTCTTGATGATCTGTCCATAGTTGTGAGTGGGGTGTTGAAGTCTCCCACTATTAAAGTGTTTCGATCCATGTGCGATTTAAGTTTTAGAAGCGTTTCTTTTATAAATGTAGGTGCCTTTGTATTTGGGGCATAGATGTTCAATATTGAGATGACCTCTTGGTCGATATTTCCTTTAATGAGTATGTAATGCCCTTCTCTGTCTTTTTTTATTAACTTCAATTGGAAGTCTATTTTGTTTGATATTAGGGTGGCTACTCCAGCTTGTTTCCTGGGTCCATTTGCTTGGAAGACCTTTTCCCAGCCCTTTACTCTGAGGTAGTGTTTATCTTCAATAGTGAGATATGTTTCTTGTATACAGCAAAAAGATGGGTCTTGTTTATGGATCCAGTCTGTAAGTCTGTGTCTTTTTATTGGCAAGTTGAGTCCATTGATGTTGATGGATATTAGTGACCATGGGTTGTTATTTCCCATTATTTTGGTATAGCTGGCTGTCTTGTGTTTCTCTTTTGTTTAGTTGCTGTGGAGGTTTCTATTTCCTCTGTTTTCTTGGGTGTAGTTATCTTCTCTGGGTTGGAATTTTCCTTCTAGGATCTTCTGTAGGGCTGGGTTTGTGAGGAGATATTGTTTGAATTTGATTTTGTCATGGAATATCTTGTTTTCTCCTTCTATGTTGTTAGAGAGTTTTGCTGGGTATAGTAGTCTGGCTGGGCACCTATGTTCTCTCAGGGCTTGTTGGACATCCGTCCAGGCCCTTCTAGCTTTTAAAGTTTCTGAGAAGTCAGGTGTGATTCTGATGGGTCTGCCATTGTATGTGACTTGGCCTTTTTCTCTTACAGCTTTTAGTATCCTTTCTTTGTTCTCTACATTTGGAGTTTCTATTATTATGTGGCGAGAGGAGTTTCTTTTCTGATCTAATCTGTTTGGTGTTCTGTAAGCCTCTTGGATTTTTACTGGCATCTCTTTCTTTAGCTTTGGGAAGTTTTCTTCTATGATTTTGTTGAAGATATTTCCTGGACCATGGAGTCAGGATTCTTTTCTTTCCTCCATGCCTATAATTCTTAGGTTCTGTCTTTTCATTGAGTCCTTGATTTCTTGGATGTTGTGGGTAAGAGATTTTTTAGCTTTCTCATTTTCTTTGGATGTTGTACTGATTTCTTCCATTGAATCTTCCATGCCTGAGATCCTATCTTCCATCTCTTGCATTCTATTTTTCATACTCACATCCGTAGTTCCTGTTCTCTTCTCTTGATTCTCCATTTCTTCTTTTAACTCTGACTGTGTTTTCTTTATTGTTTCCATTTCTATTTTCATGTCTTGAATGGTAGTGTTCGTTTTGTACATTTCCTTCTCCAGTTTGCTTGTTTATTTTGAAAGCAACCACAACTCAGCAAACAGGTTTCACAATCTTGCTTCATCTACTGTGCTAAAGAAAACAGAAACAAGTAGACTCAGAATCCTTTGTTGGAATTTGAAACTATTAATGCGATTTTCCAATGAGTTAGTCAATAGGTCATTTGTCTGTAGAATCTGTAGCCAGACAGATATCAAACTTTGCATCTTCATCTGGTCTTTACCTTGAAGTCCAGTTTGAAATAAGTCTGATCAGTCTGATGAAAAAACAAAGGCACCTGTGTCTTACTTTTATTTTGTATAGTAAGTTAGTCTCATGTTCTATACAAAGTGCAGAGAAGGCAAGAGGGTAATCTGAATGTTTCTTTTTTTTTAATGTTTGTTACTTCAAGTTACATCTCCATCACAGTCCCCTTTCTGCCCCCTCCAGGTCCCACCATCCCACCCTCTCACCCTTCTCCCACCTATCCTACTCCTCTGGAACGGGGTGTCCCTACATATCAGCCCCCCTCATTTCAACAGTCATATGAGGAGTAAGAGCTTCCTCTTGCACTGGGGGCCTATATGGAAACTCCAATAGGGCAAAGTATCCCACTAGCAAGTAACACGGTATGTGTTCCTGTTCCTTTGGTGTGTTGGTTGTAGGAAGGTTATCCTGTACTACATGGCTAACATCCAATTATAAGGGAAAATTGAAATTTGGCTGAAAATTGCATCATTTCATTGTTTCTGATAGCTGAGTAGTATTCCATTGTGTAAATGTACCACAGTTTTTTTTTATCCATTCTTTGGTTGGGAACATCTGGGTTGTTTCCAGTTTCTAGCTATTACAAATAGAGCTACTATGAACATAGATGAGGAGATGTCCTTGTGGTTTGGTGAGGAGTCATTTGGATATATACCCAGAAGTGGTACAGCTGGGTCTTGAAATAGAGCTATTCCAAGTTTTCTAAGATATTGCCAGACTGATTTCCTTAGTGGTTGTACAAGTTTTCACTCCCACCAGCAATGGAGGAGTGTTCCCCTTTCTCCCCAGCCTCGCCAGCTTGTGCTTTCATTTGAGCTTTTGATCTTAGCCATTCTGACAGGTGTGAGATGGAATCTCAGAGTCGTCGTGAGTTGCATTTCTCTGATGATTAAAGATGCTGAGCATTTTTCAAGTCTCTCTCCATCATTAGAGATTCCTCCTTTGTAAATTCTTGGTTTAGCTCTGTTCCCCATTTTTTAAAATTGGATTATTTTATTTCTTGGCATTTAATTTCTTGAGTTCTTTACAAATTGGGGATATTAGCCCTCTGTTGGATGTGGGGTTGTTACAGATCTTTTCCCAATCTGTAGTTTGCCCTTTTGTTTGAATAACAGTTTCCTTTGCCTTACAGAAGTCTTTCAGTTTCATGAGGTCCTATTTATTGATTGTTGGTCTTACAGCCTAAGCTAATAGTGTTCTATTCAGGAAGTTTTCACCTGTGCCAATGAGTTCTAGGCTTTTCCCCAGTTTCTCTTCTATTAGATTTAGTGTGTTGGGCTTTATATTAAGGTCTTTGATTCACTTGGACTTAAGTTTTGTGCAAGGTGATAAGTATGGGTCCATTTGCATTCTTTTGCATGTTGATATCCAGTTAGACCAGCACCATTATTGAAGAGAGTGTCCTTTTTCCATTGTACAGTTTTGGCTTCTTTGTCAAAGATTAAATGACCATAGGTGTATGGGTCTATTTCTGGGTTTTCAATTAGATTCCATTGATCCACTGGTCTATTTCATACCAATACCATGCTGTTTTTATTTTTACTGCTCTGTATGATAGCCTGAAATCAGGGATGGTGCTACCTCCGGATGTACAGGATTGATTTGAGTTTTTTATTATTCCATATGAAGTTGAGAATTGTTCTTTCAAGGTCTGTAAAGAATTGCATTGGGATTTTCATAGGAATTGCATTGAATATGAATATTGCTTTTTGTAGGCTGGCCATTTTTATTATGTTTATCCTACCTATCCATAGCATGGGAAATCTTTCCATATTCTGATGACCTCTTCAATTTATTTCTTCAAGGACTTGAAGTTCTTGTCATACACATCTTTCACTTGCTTGGTTAGAGTTACCCCCAGGTATTTTATATTGTTTGTGGCTATTGTGAAGGGTGTTGTTTCCCTAATTTCTTTCTCAGCTTATTTATCTTTTGTATAAGGAAGGACTTCTTATTTTTTGAATTAATTTTGTATCTAGCCACCTTGCTATAGGTTTTTATCTTTTGTAGTAGTTCTCTGGTAGAAATTTTGGGGTCACTTATGTATACTCTCATCTCATCTGAAAATAGGGATAATCTGACTTCTTTTCCAATTTGAATCCCATTGATTTCCTTTGGTTATCTTATTGCTCTAGCTAGAACTTCAAGTACTATGTAGAAGAGATATGTGGAGAGTGGGCTTCCTTGCCTCTTCCCTGAGTTTATCGGAAATGCTTTAAGTTTCTCTCCATTTAATTTGATGTTAGCTACTGGCTTGTGGTATATTGCCTTTATTATTTCTAGATATGGTCCCTGTATGCCAGCTCTCTACAGCACTTTTAGCATGAAGAGATGTTGGATTTTGTCAAATACTTTTTAAGCTAACTAAAAGGCAGAAGGAAAATATCCAAATCAACAAAATCAGAAATGAAAAGGGAGAAAAAAAAGCAGACATCGAGGAAATCCAGAGAATCTTTAGGTCTTACTTCAAAAACATGTACTCCAGTTCTTTATAAATTATGGATATTAGCCCCATTAGGAAGTGGGGTTTGTAAAGATATTTTCCCAAACTGTAGGTTGCCAATTTGTTCTAATGACAGCGTCCTTTGTCTTACAGAAGTTTGTCAGTTTCATGAGGACCCATTTATTAATTGTTGGTCTCAGAGCCTGAGCTGTTGGTATTCTGTTCAGGAAGCTGTCACCTGTGCCAATGAGTTCGAGGCTTTTCCCCACTTTCTCTTCTATTAGGTTTAGTGTGTTGGGCTTTATGTTAAGGTCTTTAATTCACTTGGACTTAAGTTTTGTGCATAAGTATGGGTCTATTTGCATTCTTTTGCATGTTGACATCCAGTTAGACCAGCACCATTATTGAAGAGTGTGTCCTTTTTCCATTGTACAGTTTTGGCTTCTTTGTCAAAAATTAATTGACCATAGGTGCATGGGTTCATTTCTGGGCCTCAATTCAATTCCATTGATCCACTGGTCTGTTTCTATATGAGTACCATGCTGTTTTTATTACAATTGCTCTGTAGTACAGCTTGAAATCAGTTGGTGCTACCTCCAGATGTTTTTTTATTGTACAGGGTTGCTTTAGCTAACAAAAAAAAAACCAAATAATCCAATCAAAAAATGGGGTACGGAGCTAAACCAAGAATTCACAAAGGAGGAATGTCTAATGGCCAAGATACATTTGAAGAAATGCTCAACATCCTTAATCATCAAAGAAAAGCAACTCAAGGGAACTCTGAGATTTCATCTCAAAATTGTCAAAATGGCTAGATCAAAAACTCAAATGACAGCACATGCTGGAAAGGCTGTGGAGAAAGTGAACACTCTTCCATTGCTTGTGGGAGTGCAAGCTTGTACAACCACTATGGAAATCAGTCAGGTGATATCTTAGAAAACTTGGAATAGCTCTGCCTCAAGACACAGCCATGCCACTCTAGATATACATCCAAATGATTCCTCACCAAACCACAAGGATATATCTTCTCATATTCATAGCAGCCTTAATTTTAATAGCTAGAAACTGGAAACAACCCAGATGTCCCTCAACTGAAGAATGGATAGGAAAAAAGTTGTGCATTTACACAATGGAATACTACTCATCTATCAAAAGCATGGAAATCATTCAATTCGCAGCTAAATGGATGGAACTCAAAAACCTCATCCTGAGTGAGCTAACCCAGACTCAGAAAGATGCACATGGCAGCTACTCACTTATAATTCGATTTTATCTATATAGTACAGGATAGCTATCCTACAACCAACACACCAAAAGGATCAGGGACATAGACTTTGTTACCTATTAATGGGACAATTTGCTGTAGAGGTGCTACCATGTAAGCCCCAGTGCAAGAGAAAGCTCTTAGCCTCATATGACTGTTGAACTGAGAGGGGCTGATATATAGGGACACTCCATATTGGAGGAGTAGGATGGGTGGGAGTGGGAGAAGAGGTTGGGAGGGTGGAACCAGGAGGAGTGGAAGGAGGGCACTGTGATGAAGATATAACTTGAAGTAATAAATAACAAAAAAAAAGAATAAAAAGAAGATAGAAAAATGTAAATGTTTCCAAAGAAAATTGAAATCTTTATAATGAAAATAAAAAAGTTTGTACTCCACCAAATTTGAAAACTTAAGTGAAATGGACAATTTTCTTGATAGATTCCACCTACCAAAGTTAAATCAAGATTAGGTTAACAAATTAAACAGTCCTATAACCCCTAAGGAAATAGAAGCAGCCATGAAAATCTCTAAAAAAAAACCCCAAAACAAACAAACAAAAACCCAAACAAACAAACAAACAAACAAACAAACAAAAAATCCAGGGCCAGAAGGTTTCAGCACAGAATTCTACCAGACCTTCAAAGAAGAGCTAATACCTGGTATCCAAGATGGTGGCACCCAATGGACACATTTTGAACAGGAGGAAAACAGCATTTAAAGCCACAGAGTTATAAGATGTTGAGCAACAATCTGAGTGACTCAAATGCGCTGGGTTTCACCCAGCTACTCAGGGATTATTAAAAGTCCCTGGGCAGGACTCTCCTACCTTCTCTCAGACTCTCAGCAAAACAAGCCAGTATAAGCCTCTGAATCCAGGAATTGTCACTAGGAGAACCTCAGGGTAAGAGTTACTAAATTGCCCAACAGTCAGATCCAAACTGCAGACAGGGTTACTCACAAGCCTCCTGGGCCCCCAGATTCCACGCAGGTGACCTGGCTATTTAGCAAAGTGTTAAGGACCCTGGGTAGGGGGGTGGGGGGTGCGGAATACACCCCACTCTTCAGCAGCAGGGCTGCACAGCAGTTAGTGGGTCTGGCCCACAGCGCAACAGCCCAGCGGGTCCAGAACAGGACAGCCTGGGCAGGTCCACAGCTGCATTTTGGAAAGTGCAAGCAAATTTGTGCTTCCCCAGAGGGGTGTTGGACATACATACAGGCCCCCTCCATTGGATTTACAGACACAGGGAGAAAACACTGCAGCTTGTCTGAGCAGCGGGATACACTTCCAGCAGAGCTGAAGCATTCCGGAATTTGAAAGTCAGTGGCCCCAAATTACCATTCTCCAAAGCCAGCTCCATACAGACATAGATGGAGCTGTGAAAGTGCCAGAAAGGTGGCCGACTGGGTTGGAAGGCAGATCTGTTCTCCACAGGGTCCAAGCCCTGGGCAAATTGTGAGATTAATACTAAACTTCTTTGCTAGTTCTGGCCCTTCTGGTGGGAAACCAGAGCTTAAGCATATAGAGTCCCACCTCTGAAACAGTGAAGTTTTGGCCTGGGGGACACTGCTGACGGACTGACCTTAAGGGCTTGGAGTTGGATCCTTTCAAGACTCCAGTGAGCAGCCTCACCCTAAACTTGGGACCTCCAGAACTCACAGAATCTGTGCCTGGGCACACAGGATCATACCATCAGAGCCGCTGCAGGCTGAATACTCAATGTGCAACATAGAGACCTCTGACTTGTGAGCAGTGAAACAATCCTGGGCCATTCCTCCTTGCGTGGGAGTGGGCTGCACCATCTCACAGTGCTTCTGGCTATTAGATGCACATTGACCCTGAGAACCCCCTGAGAACAGCTGGAGAGGACCACAAACATGGTCCCAACACATAAGCTGCAGGGGAGCTATAACCCCACCCAACATTCTGTGCCCTACCAACCTGCACTATCATCTGTACAAAGAACAGTTCGATCCCAGGAACCTACAAGAACACATCCCACCACATCCTCACCTGAGTCCCCAATTGAAACAAAATGGGAAGGAGTGAGCTCTGGGAGACACACTGAGAACCTCCACACAAGGCCCCATCCAGCCAGTTGAAAGCAACAGATCACCAAGCGATATGACTGCTACACCAAAGTGCCCACCCCTAGGAACCAAACCCAGAAGGCACCAGGAACAAACAGCTAAGAACAACCAAATGGCTAAAGGTCAGAGAAAAAACAGAAACAACAGAAGTCAGGGAGATATGACTCCAATAAAACACAACTATGCTAGTACAGCAAGCCCTGACCACTTCACCACAGATAAAACACATGAAAACGATGACAATTCTACATTATGGAAAGTGATAGAGTCCTTTCAAGAGGAATTTAAATCTATGAAGGAATTCAAAGAATCCACAATTTCACAAGCAAAAGCAATGGATAATACCATTAGAGAGCTCCAAGCCAAAGTGGCTCAACTTGAACAGGAAAAACACAGGGCAATAAAAGATTTCCAGGCAAAGACAAGCAAATTGGAGCAGGCAATGTACAAAATGAATAAAATCATTCAAGACATGAAAATGGAAATGGAAACAACAAAGAAAACAGAGTCAGAGTTAACAGTGGAAGTGGAGAATCAAGAGAAGAGAACAGGATCTACATATATGAGTACCAAAAATAGGATACAAGAGATGGAAGACAGGATCTCAGGCATGGAAGATTCGATTGAAGAAATCAGTACAACATCCAATGAAAATGAGAAAGCTAAAAAATTTCTCACCCATAACATCCACAAAATCAAGGACTCAATGAAAAGATGGAACCTAAGAATTATAGGCATAGAGGAAAGAGAAGACTCTCGATTCCAAGGTCCAGGAAATATCTTCAACAAAATCATAGAAGACAACTTCCCAAACCTAAAGAAAGAGATGCCAGTAAAAATCCAACAGGCTTACAGAATACCAGAATACCAAACAGATTAGATCAGAAAAGAAACTCCTCTTGCCACATAATAATTGAAACTCCAAATGTGCAGAACAAAGAAACAATATTAAATGCTGTAAGAGAAAAAGGTCAAGTAACATATAATGGCAGACCCTGACTTCTCCTCAGAAACTTTAAAAGCTAGAAGGGCTGGACAGATGTCCTACAAGCCCTGAGAGAACATAGGTGCCCAGCCAGACTACTATACCCAGCAAAACTCTCTATCAACATAGATGGAGAAAACAAGATATTCCATGACAAAATCAAATTTAAACAATACCTACCCACAAACCCAGCCCTACAGAAGATCCTAGAAGGAAAATTCCAACCCAGAGAAGATAACTACACCCAAGAAAATAGAGAAAACAGAAAATTCCACAGCAACTAAACCAAAAGAAACAGCTCAGGACCTAAACCAACAATCAATAAATGGGACCTCATGAAACTGAAAAGCTTCTGTAAGGCAAAAGACACTGCCATTTGAAAAAAAAAAAAAAACCAGTAGCCTACAGATTGGGAAAAAAATCTTCACCAACCCCACATCTGACAGAGGGCTAATGTCCAAAATTTACAAAGAACTCAAGAAATTAAATGCCAAGAAACCAAATAATCCTATCAAAAAAAGGGGGAACAGAGCTAAATAGAGAATTCACAAAGGAGGAATCCGTAATGGCTAAGAGACACCTGAAAAAATGCTCAGCATTCTTAATCATCAGAGAAACACAACTCAAGATGACTCTGAGATTCCAACTCACACCTGTCAGAATGGCTAAGATCAAAAGCTCAAATGACAGCACATTCTGGTGAGGTTGTGGAAAAAGGGGAACCCTCCTCCACTGCTGGTGGGAGTGCAGGCTTGTGCAAACACTATGGAGGTCAGTCTGGTGATATCTTAGAAAACTTGGAGTAGCTTTGCCTCAGGACTCAGCCATACCACTTCTGGGTATACATCCAAATGACTCCTCACTGAATCACAAGGAAGTTTCCTCATCTATGTTCATAGCAGCCTTATTTGTAATAGCTAGAAAGTGGAAATAATCCAGATGTCCCTCAACCAAAGAGTGGATTAAAAACCTTTGGTCCATCTACACAATGGAATATTACCCAGGTATCAGAAATAATGAAATTATGCAATTTGCAGCCAAATGGATGGAACTAGAGAAGCTCATTCTGAGTGAGCTAACCCAGACTCAGAAGGACGCATATGGCATCTATTCACTTATAGTCGGATTTTAGCCTTATAGTACAAGATATCTATACTACAACCAATGTACAAAAGTGAACATGGGCATAGATTTGTTTTGTTTGTTTGTTTGTTTTACTTTTCTTTCCCTGGCAATGAGACACTTTTCCCTGGTGGTGCTGCCTTGTAGGCCCCCAGTGTATGAGGAGGCTCTTGGCCCTCATATGACTGCTGAACTGGGGCGGGGGACTGTTGTGTAGGGACACTCCACTCCAGAGGAGTGGGATGGAAAGGTTAGGGGGTAGAGGGTGGGAAGGCGGGGCTTGGAAGGGGGAAAAGAGGACAATATGATGGAGATGTAATCTGAAGCACCAAATAAATAAATTAAAAAAAGAGCTAATACCAATACTCTTCACACTCTTCCACAAAATCGAAACAGAAGGAACACTGCCAAACTCATTCTATGAGGACACAGTCACCCTGATTCCTAAACCACACAAAAGACTCAACAAATAATGAGAACTTCAGACCAATTTCCTTCATAAACTTAGATACAAAAATACTTAATAAAATACAGGCAAAACGAATTCCAAGAATACATCAAAACTATCATACACCATGATAAAGTAGGCTTCATCCCAGGAATGCAAGGATGCTTCAACATATGAAAATCCATCAATGGAGTTCACCATATAAACAAACAAAGAAAAAAAACCACATGATCATCTCACTAGATGCTGAAAAAGCATTTGACAAAATCCAACACCCCTTCATGCTAAAAGTCCAGGACAGAACTGCATACAAGGACCATACCTAGAAATAATAAAGGTGATATACAGCAAGCCAGTAGCCAACATCAAATTAAATGGAGAGAAACTTGAAGCATTTTCCCTAAACTCAGGGACAAGACAAGGATGTCCACTTTTGCAGTATCTCTTCAAGATAGTACTTGAAGTTCTAGCTAGAGCAATAAGACACCTAAAGGAGATCAAGGGGATACAATTTGGAAATGAAGAGGTCAAATTATCCCTATTTGCAGATGATATGATAGTATACATAAGTGACCCCAAAAATTCCACTAGAGAATTCTCACAGCTGATAAACACCTTAGCAAGCTGGCTGGATACAAAATTAATTCAAAAAAATCAGAAGCCCTTCTTCATACAACTAATAAATGGGCTGAGAAAGGAATTAGGGAAACAACACCCTTCACAATAGCCACAAAACTTATAAAATACCTGGGGGTAACTCTAACCAAGCAAGCGAAAGAACTGCATGACAAGAACTTCAAGTCTTTGAAGAAAGAAATTGAAGAGGTCAATCAGAAGATGGAAAATCTTCCATGCTCATGGATAGGTACAATCAACATAATAAAAATGGCCATCCTGCCAAAAAGAATATACAGATTCAGTGCAATTCCTATCAAAATACCACCACAATTCTTTATAGACCTGGAAAAGAAATTCTCAACTTCATATGGAATAACAAAAAACCCAGAATAGCCAAATCAATCCTGTACAATAAAAAAAAAAAATCTGAAAGTATCACCATCCCAGATTTCAAGCTGTACTACAGAGCAATATTAATAAAAATAGCAATCTACTGATATAGAAACAGACCGGTGTATCAATGGAATCAAATTGGAGACCCAGAAATGAACCCACACACCTATGGTCTCTTAATTTTTGACAGAGAAGCCAAAACCGTACAGTGGAAAAAGGACAGCATCTTCAAAAATGGTGCTGATCCAACTGGATGTCCACATGTAAAAGAATTAAATTAGATCCATACTTATCACCTTGTACAAAACTGAAGTCCAAGTGGATCAAAGACCTTAACATAAGGCCAGACACACTAAATCTGTTAGAAGAGAAAGTGGGGAAAAGCCTTAGAGTCATTGGCACAGGTGACAACTTCCTGAACAGAACACCAACAGCTCAGGATATAAGACCAACAATCAATAAATGGGACCTTATGAAACTGAAAACCTTCTGTTAGGTAAAAGACACTGTCATTTGAATAAAATGGCAACCTATAGATTGGGAAAAAATCTTCACCAACCCCACATCTGACAGAGGGCTAATATCCAAAATTTACAAAGAACTGAAGATATTAAATGCCAAGAAACCAAATAATCCAGTCAAAAAATGGGGAAAAGAGCTAAACCTACAATTCACAAAAAATGAATTCCTAATGGCTGAGAGACACTTGAAGAAATGCTCAGCATCCTTAATCATCAGAGAAATGCAACTCAAGATGATTCTGAGATTCCATCTCACACCTGTCAGAATGGCTAAGATCAAAAGCTCAAATGACAGCCAATGCTGGTGAAGTTGTGGAGAAAGTGGAACATTCCTCCATTACTGGTGGGAGTGCAAGCTTGTACAACCACTATGGAAATTAGTCTGGTGATATCTTAGAAAACTTGGAATTGTTCTACCTCAAGACCCAGCCATACCACTTCTGGGTATACATCCAAATTATTCCTCACCAAATTTACAAGGAAGTTTCTTCATCCATGTTCATAGCAGCCTTATTTGTAATAGCTAGAAACTGGAAAAAACCCAGATGTCCCTCAATTGAGGAATGGATAAAAAAAAAACTTTGGTACATCTACATATTGGAATACTACTCAGCCATCAGAAACAATGAAATCATGCAATTTGCAGCCAAATGAATTGAACTAGAGAAGCTCATCCTGAGTGAGCTAACCCAGACTCAGAAGGATGCACATGGCATCTATTCACTTATAATCAGATTTTAGCCATATAGTACAGGATAACTATCCTACAACCAATGCACCAAAGGGAACAGGAACATAGACTTTGTTTCCTGTCAATGAGCCACTTTGCCCTAGTGAGGCTGCCTTGTAGGCCCCCAGTGTATGAGGAGGCTCTTGGCCCTCATATGACTGCTGAACTGGAGTAGGGGTTATTATGTAGGGACACTCCACTCCAGAGGAGTGGGATGGAAGGGATAGGGGGTAGAGGGTGGGAGGCCGGGACTGGGAGTGGTGGAAAGAGGGCACTGTGATGATTATTATTATTCATCTGAATTATTAAATAAAAATTAAAAATAACATTTATGTCATTATTGCACCAGTATATTTTATAGGCTAGTCCCTGTTGCATGATACAAAGTTTATAACTGGGTGATACTGATGATCACTTTGTACCTCCTATAGCATGCAAAGTACTTTCAGAGATCACGAATATTAGTCACTAAGAGTGAAGCTCCTATTTCAATTTTGTTAATGCTGAGTCCCTTTAATACACAGCTCCTTATGTTGTAGTGATCCCAATCATAAAATTATTTTCATTGATTCTGCATAACTGTAATATTACTACTACTATGTATTATAACATAAATAGCTGTTTTCTGAGAAAATTAAGTCTTAGGTGTACTTTGTCAGAAAAACAAATTCTGCTTCTTATTAAATTCAAATAGCATCCATTTTTGAAATATAATACATTAGAAGTACAGCTTTTGTTAAATTTGAAGTAACATCCATTTTTAAATATAATTCATTGGAAAATGAATTCTTATTATTTTATTTTTATTGTTATTAAATAAATTCAATTTCAAAATGTTAAAAAAAAAGAAAAAGAAAAAGAAATCTTGATTCAGGTTGATGAAGTCAATTTGAACTAAATTTTCATTCTCATCTTTTGGTGGTTCACTTCCCTGGCTGGAAACCTGCAGGGACCCACTCAGTTCTGACTCTTGTAACTTTCCTGCCCCACACGCTATGATGTTCTTTGTGTCATAGATGTTGGAATTGTGATGTAGTTGTATCTATTAGGTTGGACTCCCTGTTTATCTCTGCATTGTGTCCAGTTGTGTTTTTCTGTGATTTCTCTGTTTTTTTGTAAAGTGAAACTTCTCTGGTGATGCCTTGTAGTTACTCTTACCTGTTGGGTATTAAGGATAAGATTTTCTGGAGCCATGAAAGCCAGATCACAAGAAAGAAGCTTCTAGGTCAGATCCAGGTGAAGTAATTCAAGTCTTGTGTCCAAAAGTGTGTGTATCTTCAGCAAATCTCCAGCCCCCAACCTCTAAGCAGCAATAATGTATATTGTTTTGGGAATCACTTGAACTACCCTGACCTACCAATTTAGAGGTGGTTTCTGATGTCTGATACTGGGTTCTTTTACTCTGTGGTTTTTGGAAATATCATCAGCAAAAGTGTCTTAATTTTCTTTAATATATATCTATATCTATTTATCATCTGTCATCTATCATGCATATATATGTACTTATGTACACTTACATTTATTGTGTATCCTTTTATGTAATTATAAAACAATATGATTTTGGGGGCTTTATCAAACACCTTGAGTGTTATTAGTCTCTCTTCCTTCTGTATTGACCTACCACGGTCCTCCCCAGCTACAGCCCTACTCCCTGTTATTCAATTTACCAATTTCTATCATCTGTATCTTGCTATCCACTCCAAGGCCTTACTCACCTATGGTCCCTTGATACGTTCCTGTTTTTTTTTTAGTGTGTGTGTGTGTGTGTGTGTGTGTGTTTATTCCATGTTGTATACTCACATCTGAGGAATTGGAAACAAACATCAATTTGAAACATGAAACACTAAAACTGCTTAAAGAAAACAGTTACTACCTAAGTATAGGAAATGACATTCTGAACAGAACTCCATTACTCAAGGAATTAAGGCCAACAGTCTACAACTGAGATCTCATAAAACTAAAAAGCTTCTGTACAACTAAGGAGAAGAAAGTTAATCAAGTTCTAGAAGTAAACCATAGAATGTTTTTTTTTTCTTTTTCTTTTTCAGCTATACCTCAGGGATGTACAAAGAATCCAAATCAAACAAACAAACAGAAGAATAAGCAACCCAAACCACAAATCTAATAGTTAAGGAAACAAATGACCCAATTAAAAAATTCCACTGTATATACATGCCATATTTTCATCATCCATTCATCTGTTGAAGGACATTCACATTAAACCAGGTATCTAAACAGAGTTCTCAATGGAAGAAATAAAAATGGCTAAAAAGTACCTCAAAAAGTGTTCATCATTCTTGGCTATCAGGGAAATGCAAATTAAAATAACTGAGATTTCATCTCACCCAAGACAAAATGGCTAAGAACACCAAATCAACTGAGAACAAATTTTGTCAGTGTTCTAAAAAAGAAGAACACTCATTTGCTGTTGGTGGAAAAACAAATTGGTTCAGCCACTTTGCAAATCAACATGGAAAAAACAAACAAACCTCAAAAATCTAAACAAACAAACATGGGCATTTTCCCAAAGTATTTGATGTCCTTCTCCACAGTAATGTTCATTACTGAACATTGTTCAGTAATATTCACAGCTGACCTATTTATAGTAGTCAGGAAACAGAAACCCTATAAATGCCCTTCAACAGATGAATAAATGATGAAAATATGCTACATATGCATATACATAGTGCAATACTATTCAGCTGCAAAGAAAAATGAAACAGTGTAATTTTTAGTTACGTGGATGGAAGTACAAAAGGTCATACTGAGTGGGACATGAAGGAAAATAAAAGTTAGTCACAATACCTACTTAGTAGTGACAGAAAAATCATGGGTTTCTTTTGCTTAACTTAATCCAATCATCCTGAAAATTAATTTGATAAGAACAAAAACTTTAGTTTTGAAGTTATCAGTAAATGACATATAAAGTTTTTGTATGAACAGGTATTAGTTTATTTCTCAGAAGTGTGTAAAATAACAAACATATTAAGGAGCTGCAGGGTTTTAAGTTTCCCTCTACTATGTCTGTTTAGTTTGTATGTTAGATCTATTTCCGTGTTTATGCATGTGCAAGTGTGTGTACATGCCATGTGCAGAAATTAGGAGGGGGTTATAGAATGTCTTTGTGTTTTCCATTGATTCTGTTATTAATAATCCAATCATAATAAATCTCAATTCATCTTGTTAGATTGGCTGAAAGAAATACATGTGGAACACAGCAATTTGTGAGACTCAATTAGACCTTATGATAGATTTCTGTGATTTTCTCTTTGTAAATAGGATATAATTGACTAAGCAATGGGGGAGTAGTGGCAAACAGAAGAAATGGATGCTTTAAATAAAATAAGCAACACCATTAAGGACACTATCACTGTTGGGGATGATAGAGAATAACAGGAGGAGTATTGCATATGGGAGGCATCTATGTTCATGGACATATCACCCACAGTTTCAGATGAAGCTGGCACCTGACACTTAAGTCTAAGTGGCATTCCCATTGGACTGTGCCCATTAGAGCCAAAAAGATAGATACGCAGTTCAGAAATGAAGGGAGAAGCCATGGCTGTAGAGGGACAGGCAAAGCTACTCAACTGATTATTAGCTACTCCTTTCAGGTGAAGTGTCAGTTCTGTTATTGTGATCAAATAAAGACAATAAGTAGAGAAATTAATGAACCAGTCCATCTGCCGAAATTTCAGCTTTTTATTTTTTGTTTGTGTGGACAGGAACAGATAATTCTGCTGAGAAATACCCTGAATCTTGTTAATGGACAGCCTCAGTGGTTAAAACAGCAGGATCTTTGTGGTTTCTGCACATGACAAAAGGAAGCTCTCTTATTCTATCTTGCCATGAAGAAAGAGGAGAGACATTTACTTAGATTTCTCTTTATTGTTGATTATTTTTGTTTTGCTTTTGAGACAGGGTCTTAAACATTATCTAAGTTTGTTTCCCTGTTGCTTTGATAAAACACTGAAAAAAAGCATCTTAAGGGAGAAAGGGCTTATTTAAGCTCACAGCTCAGGGCACAGTCCAATGAACAGGATCTTGAAGCAGCTTTTACCTTTTACCCACAGTCGGAAGAGAGCAATGCGTGCCTGAGTGCGTGCGCATGCTCAGCTTGCGTTCTTCATCTACACTGGAAATGGTTCCACCCACAGTTAAGATGTGTCTTCTCACATCAGTGGACGTAATTGTCACAATCCCTCATAGGCATGGGAGGTTCATTTCCCATGTAATTCTGCATTTGGTTAAGTAGACAATTAACAAAAGCAATCAAAATTATCTAGGCTTCTTGCTTTAGCCTCCTAGTGCTGGACTTCTAAACCTGTGCTACCATGCCAGGAATTATTCCTATTTTGATAAAAGAAGCAGAGGAGACTTGAACATTCTTGAATTTAGGGGTTAAAGATTAAACCATGAGTAAAGAGAATAGTAAAGATAAGGACAGTTTGCATCTGCTAGGAACCACACACTTAATTTTCATCTTCTTTGCTCCCATTATCCAATCCTTTCCACCCCCTACAGTCCCTTCCTCATTTTTTACTTCCCCTTCCTTCTTTCCTCCCAACCCCCACTTCTTTTTGCTTTTCTGTCTTTATTTATGAAGCATGGGTAAGGAAACATTCAGTTACTAGCTGTCAAGAGGACATAGATAAAAGGGCTTATATAAACTCCCTCCTCCTATTCTATTTTATTTGGCAGAAAAGAATAAAAGGTAGTAAGGGAAGGTAGTAATTATTGACCCTTGGTATTAACTTTGTTCTCTTGGGTAAGCACATAATTAGGTTGTTCTTTAAAATGCATATTATGTAGTTGGCAGCACACTCTGGCTCAGATCCGATAACTTCTCATGTAGGCAGCTTTTAAAATGTACATCATGGACCAAAGGAGCTTTTCTGGTCTATTGGGTAAATATGTATTAAAGTAATTTTTAAAATACTTATGTACTCAATAGGCTGGAAGTGGTCAATGGTTTAATGAATAGTCATGCATTTTTAAACGTGTATTATTATTTATGCACTGACCCAAGTGAGAAAAGTCTCTTTTAAAAATTGCATATTCCTGATGGCTGTGTAATTTTGCAGTAAAATCTTAAAAGTATTTCAGGAGAGCAGGAGCCAATTTTAAAATTGCATTATCTCATTGTCCCTTCACCTCATTTTTCCTGCTTCTCTTCCTCTTATGGGATGTATTTTAATAGGTTCATTTTATGGCCTCCCTGCTGGCCTAATTTCATTTTCGTAGATTAAAGCTGATTTACATTCTAATTGTAATTTAAATTTAGAATTTGTCCTATGTTGATTCATAATGCCTGGCACACAGTAGGAACTCAATCAATATCTACCGAATGAGCTTTTATTTGTTGTTATATGGGCAAGCAAGCATTAGTCTTGTGCCTCATATGCTAAGCATCACATAAGGAGTCAGTTAGACACTGCTCTCCATCAGAAACAGAAAAATTTGCAGTTCAAAAATGATTCAGGTTCCATATTCAGTTCTTCTGTCACATAGCTTCCTTTGAACCTCACATTTTACTCATCTATGAAAGGGGAACAATATTGTAACATTTCAGGTTTCTTTGGGATCTGTGGCCACTTTATCAATAAAATACCTAAGACAGTACCCAATGCCCACTGAGCCCTCAGAGTGCTTCTTTTATACCCTTTGACCTGAATCCCCACTCAGAAACATGGGATATATTTGTTTTGAAACATTAGAGGTTTCTAAGCAACACAGTATGCTAGTCATAATTACTAAGAAGAAAAAATAAAGTCCCAGGACAGTGAGATAGCGCAGTGGGTAAAGATGCTCACCACAAAGCCTGTTGACTTTAACTCTCATCCCAGAGTCCACATGGTAGAAGAGAATCAATGGCAGTAAGTTGATAGACACACATATAAATTATTTTAAAAATTCAGAACATACAATCTAACAGTCATGTGTCATCCTCTAGCATCAGAAACGTGTTTGCTTGATAGTTCTGTGTCCCATTTGCAGACCACAACCTCCTCTGGACTTTGCTGGCCACCAGTATGCACACTACCCTTCATATCCCAGACTTCCTTGATCTTCCTTCCCTTCTTCCCAGGGTAGATCTACTCAAGCATTTGGGTTTTTTTTTCTTTCTCTTTATTCCATGTATCCTGTGGGAATACAAGAATGTCCTTTCTTAATTTCAGAAAATTCCAAAAATAAACAAACTACCTGCCAAAAGCTAGATTTTTCTAAGAGCAAGCAAGGTAATGATATCTCTTGGAGCACAACACAATCACTAGGAGCTTGAGGATACACATTATTAACATGCTCACTGAGCTGCCTCAAATCCTATTTGGAGGGAAGCACGGCATAAATAAATAAACATGTTCCTTGATCTTTTCTGTCTGAGGTTTGGTGAGTTGCTTCAGTTTAGGAAGTATGCAAAATTGCTGCTACATAATTGGATATTTTTTTTGCTATTAGGGTGCAGAGTTCCAACTTTGCCCATGAATTCCACATTCAAGAAAGAGTGCTGGGTGTTGTGGTGCACACCTTTAATCCCAGCACTCAGGAGGCAGAGGCAGGCGGATCTCTGTGAGTTCAAGGCCAGCCTGGTCTACAGAGTGAGTCCAGGACAGTCAAGGATACACAGAGAAAACTTGTCTCGAAAAATCTTAAAAAAAAAAAAAAGGAGCAACAATTTTATCTGCATGTAAATGCAATCAGTAAGGTTACTTTTGACCCACTGAAGGATAGAGAAGGAGAGAGAAGTATGAAACTTCTTATATTTCTACTCTACTACACTTGTTGCATGCCATTTTTAGAAGACGCTGGGCCAATGGGCATGCCAACTGTCAAAATACTTGTTGTTGTATTGGCCTATGACATTTTCTACCATTAAATTTAGACTTTAAATTTTTCATAGTTCTTAAACTAGGAAGCTCTGATATATTCAATGACTTTCTCTAAAATTAAATCTTAAATAAAGCATAGTGGAACATATCTGCAATCCCAATATTTTGAAGGCTGAGGCAGGAAGATTATGAGTTTGAGACTAGCCAAGCTTATAGAGGTAGACTCTATAGGAAAAAAAAAAAAAAACAAAACAAAAAACTCAACCCAAATCAAACCAAGGAAAAATAAAAAACAAAATTAATAAAAACAAAACAAAACAACCCCCAAAATTTCCACAAACACACAAAAAAGGAAATGCATGTTATTTGAGTCTGTTACTTACTTTTCCTTAAAATTGTTTTATATTCTTCTCTTGGCATATTGTTCTATTTTGTCATTTATTTACTTACTTTAGATTATTTATTTACTTTATTTTCTTGTGAGGGAACATGGTAGCTGTGGGTTCCTTGGCTGTATGTATGTCTATGAAGTATGTATATGCCTTGGGCCTCTGGAAGTCAGAAGAGGGCATTGGATTCCTTGGAACAGGGAATTACAGATCACTGTGAGCTGCCATGTGGGTGCTGGGAATCAAACATGTGTACTCTGGAGGAGAAGCCAGGGCACTTAACCATTGAGATATCTCCCCAGCCCCTGCAATATACTAAAATATGTTCTCTCTGACTTTCCTTTTTTATTTTAATAAGAAATTATAAGTTTTTTTGTTTTTAATTTTTTTATTTCTTCAAGTTACATCTCAATCACAATCCCTGTCCTACTCCCTCCTCTGGTCCCACCCTACCACCCTCTTCCCCCTCACACACCCCCATTTGCTTCCTTTTTTTAATAATTTATTTTTTATTTCTTCAAGTTACATCTCAATCACAATCCCCTCCCTACTCCCCCCTCCAGTCCCACCCTTCCACCCTCCTCCCCCTCAACCCCCCCATCCTCTTCCCTTCTTCATTTTTTTTTTTAGTTTAAGGTATTTCTTTTTTCCCCCAACAGCTCTCCCTTTCAGTCCAAAAAATGGTTCTTTTTCTTATAACTATAAATACAATACAAAACAACAGAAGTAAATAGGCCACAATTATAAGAGTTATATGGCTTAGCATACATTCCCAATGTCCAGTCCATATGTATTTGTCACCTGACTTTAACATTCTACTATCTAACCATCTCCATGTGTTTAAAGTTCTATATCTAACTCAGCTTTCATACTAACTTGCCTCATAATTTTAAAAATATCTTCTTAGATCCAGAACGCCCTCTTGATTCCTAAACAACTCAAAATTAAACTATGAGACTCTAGCTATCTATTCTTCAACCACCTCAGAGACCTGAAAGGGATAAATATATCTGATTATAAAGGAAGTGCAGGGCCTGCAGCTTCCAAAACTAAAAAATGACATACCAGTGGCTGCCTGGACAGTTCCCATTTTCTCTCCATACATTACAGCATCAATCTTCAGCCATTTGGCCCCATTTCTCTGACAGACATTGATTGTAGAGCAGGAATTATGAAGGACTTACCTACCCTGTCTTGGCAGAGCTAGGCTGTCGACTTATCTGCTTCCAAGTTTTGTCCTTTTTGGACAGAAGTCTGTCTACAGTTGAAGCAAGGGGTTTTTCTTGCCAAGAGAACGGCTTACCACCAATTCAATCAACTCCCACTGGAGATTCTTCGATGCTCATCTTCTACTTGGAGTAGAATAGGGGGTGCTGTCAGGAGCTGACATGTCTCGATATCAAAAAATCTTAAGTTAAGAAAACATCTTTGAATGCCATATTCTGCAGATCTCAGTCATGAAAACGTGTCATTTTGTTAGTTACTATGACAGTCTATCACAATTATTTTCTAAGCTACTCAGAAATCAAGTTGCTAAGAGACAAGCAATATTTGCTTATCTAAATATAAGAGATAGAAATTATAAGTTTTTAAAGCCATCATCAACAGAAAGCATTCTCTACTTTCCTTTAAGTTTAGAAGATAGAGATGAACAAGTGTATTTCCAAATGACTAGTTAAAGGAGAGCTAAAATAGTGAGTAAATGTGATGTTGCTTTGGATATTCTTAGACAAACTTTTTTCCATCAAACTTAGAGGCACATATAATTTTAGGGATGAAGATAGAAAACAGAATCCTGCAGGAGAATTTTAGTTTTAAGGTCAGCTGTTGGGTACATTTAAAGGGTATCAGCAGTTACAAGTTCAGAAGGTAGGCGAGGCTAAAGCTTTGGTTCTCAAATTGCGGGGGCCCAATTTAATTAGTGGAAATATAGCGCAGCTTACAGATAGCTAGGGGGACACAGCATGCCCCTGGCTGTTAACAGAAGAGCTTATCTCTTTCAGGGTAGCTGAGGGAACAGATAGTAGAAAGATTAGTTGAAGAATGAATCCCTGCAGCAACAGATACCGATAGAACAGATTCCCTCCTTTCTTCTCCCTCCAGTAACATCTGAGGCTCTTATTTTAGGAGAAGTAAGGCAGGAAGACATTTGCAGAGGCTGTTCATTCAAGGCCTTATGGAGTTGTGGTAGGGGGAGGCAGTTAGCATGCATGGCATGAATGTGTTTAAGAATGGGGCCACGTAAAAAGGACCTAAGAGAAGGTACAGAAAAATTGTTTTACAAGAAAGGCAGGTGCACGCCAGAGGCATGGATATTATATGATAAGCAGGGATGACCTGGATGCACTTGAAATCTATAATCTCAGATAAGAAAGGTGCTTCTGGAATCAAGACCAGAAGGTCATAGATAGCCTTTAGGAAACCAAGATTCTTAAGATAAATGTGAACAAAATGGCAAAAATGTGGATCTGTGCGTCTGTCAGTGGAATACTGATAGGCATGCTTCAACACTACTTACAGAAGAGGTCTTCGGGGAAAAGCTGACACTGAATGTACAATTGGTTGGGAATAAATCAGGCCTAGAGCATCCTCTAAGGAAAGTTTTGGAATCAAATCTTTTTCTGCCCTTTCTATTCATTTAAAGAATATTATTTATTGGGCAGTCCTTGTTCCCCTGGCTTCTGCTTGCCTGTGGAGGTATGAGGTTATAATCTTAAATTTGATATCTGTCCCCACTTCCAATCCTTGTGGTATTACCAAGAAAAGAATTAATGATTCTTACCAACTGTAACTTAAACATAATGCTTAATACTTTTTGTGAACCAGAGGAAACATTATACCAATAGGTATATTACCTTCCATGTTTCTTCAGTGGACTACCAGGTGTGTCTGAGATCTCTCTGCCCACACTGCTTCAGCCTGTGATCACAGGGATTCCTCAAGACAAGGAAGGTAAGATAACTGGCTGTTGGAGAAAAATATGTCCAGATTTCTTGTCCTGGGTCCTGGCTTCTCTAGCACTGTTTTTTTAGAGGACAGTTTTACTTCACAGATAAATTGAAAGGAAGTTATGCATATATTCTATAAAGCCTGCTATCCACACATGATCTGGATCTGTACTGAGGATTCCCTACCAAGAAGATATCTTTGCTAGAATTAGACATTGGCATGTCTTTACCACTAGTTCCAGGGTGATAATAAAGACACATTGCATGATTGCAGTTTTAAGTTTTATATTAAAATTGGTTATTTACACATTAGAGGAATGTACAGTTTACCTTGGGCATTGTTTTCTCATCTTCCTTTTTTCTGTTCTTCCTCTTTCAAAATAGTTAAAGTTTCAGGTCAGAACACATACATACCTATAAAGCTTCCTAAATACAGTTAATATGTAGTTTCTGTGCTTTGGAAGTTCAAGCATGACTTTGCTCATCATCTTTCCAAGGCTTAAACAGTGTATGGTCTCATTTGAGACTTGGCTGGGGAAAGATTTGCTTTCAAGCTCATGTTGTTTGCATTCATGGTTCCATGGGTCTCACTTCTTGATGACCTTTGCTCAGAGGCTGCTTCAATTTCTTGCCATTCTGGTCTTCTCAACATGATTTCTTAAAGCCAGAAAATAGTTTTTGTTTGTTTGTTTTTGTTTTTTTACATGAGCAGCATTACCTTTACAGTACATGAGTACTGTCAGCATGTACTCATCACTAGATAAAGCCTCACCACCTTTCCTATGTTCAGTAAGGTAAAAACAAGTCACAGTGTGTATATTCAAGCAGGGAGAATGCTTAAATACATATGTACCAGGAAGCAGGAACCATGAAGGCTATGTTAGAGGAAACACCATACCTATTATCTAAAATCCTTTCAATGCCCTTAGTTTTAATGATAAAAATAAGTAAAAGGTTTTAATTAATTTATTTGAAAAGCACTTCAGATAACTGGCTCTGTCCTTATTTTCAGTTCTTGCCTTCAGTAGCTGACTTATAAGCTGACTATAATAAACCATAACAAGTTCTGTCAGAAGCAAGAGAGAACCTAGGGAAAGTACTTGATTTTCTTGGGTTGACTGTCATAATTTATTCTAAGATTCTGGAAGAGATTACTACAGGGATAATGTGTACACAGTAAACGGAAAAAAATGGTGTTTACTGAAAATTCATCAAATATTGGTGGACCAGGTTAGGCCTACCGAACTTGCTTTTTTTCCCCACAAAAAATAACAAAGAAGTTCTTGCTCTGTCCATTGAAAATAGAAGTGGATTGGAATCAAGTCTTGAACCATTTTATTTGTTTTATACACTTCCTCTTCCAATTTGCTTGTCTTTGTCTGCAAATCTTTCAAACCTTTCATTGCCTTGTCCCTTTCCCATTTATGCTGGGCTGTGTTGGCTTGGAGATTTCCAACGGTATTCTCCACTGCTTTCATTTGTAAAATTGAGGATTCTTTGTATTCTTTCAGTGATTTAATTTCTTCTTGAAAGGACTCCATCATTTTCCTAAGTATAGATTTGTCATCATTTTCATGTTTCAGCTGTGGTGGGATGTTCAGGGCTTGCTGTGCTAACCTTGCTGAATTTCACTGCAGTCTCATTCCCCTGATTTTTGTCAGTTTTGTTCTTTTGCTGACCTTTAGCCATCTGGTTGCCCTAAGCTGGTTGTTCCTGATGTCTTCTGGGCCGTTTCAGAGGCACAGCCAGTCCTCTTTAGGGTGTTGTGGTGACTACGTGAGTATTGGGCGCTCAGGTAGTCAGGAGGTACCTCTATCCAGCAGTTGGGGCTACCTCCCAAGACCCTGCAGTGAGTGATCAGACCCGTGGGAGATTGTACTGGTTTAGGACAAGCAGCCCTCTGCCCTGCCTGAGTGCAATTTTCTTCCAAGTGATTGTATATCCAGTAGAGGGTCCTTTATGTCCAAAACCTTTCTGGGTAAGCTCAGATATGTTTGTGCCTCCCTGCCAGCCATCCAGCTGGAGGTAAATCTTGGTGAACCTGCCAGTTCTCCTGTATGGAATGCTGGCGTGGAAGCTGGTTGCTCTGGAGGCTGGTGAGTTCCTTGTCTGAGATTTGGAGCTATTCTTTGAGTATTTGCATGGCTTTTGCCCGTTTCTGTGTCAGAGTCCAAGCAGGCCTCTGTGTTGAGCCAGTCTCCACACTGGCCTGTGCCCCGAGCCACTGATCTCTGCTTAGGCCCTGAAACTGTGCACCTTGCTGCTGACTTTTACTTTGTGCCCCGAGTCTGTCCACTAGCTGGGTTTTTGAGTGGCTCTTGCTCACTTCTGTGGTGCGCACCAGGGCAGGTGTTCCAAGCCATGCTGCCACCCACTGGCTGCCTGTGTTCGTTCCCCTCTGCATTGCTCCTGGTGGCCTAGGTCTGCATTGTGCTGCGCCCTGATGCCTAGGTCCGTGCTTCCCTGCGCCCCACTGCCTGTGTTCTGCACTGCTCTGTGCCCTGCAGCCTGGGTTCTGCTGCTCCCTGCTGCCCGGGGTCCGTGCCCAAGGCTGTGCCCCCGTAGCCTAGGTAGGTCTTTTTACCTGAGTGTCTGAGGGTCCCATAAGGGACCCCTACTAGACCCTGGGTTCACTGGGTGTGACCCTGGGGGCTCACACTTCTCAGGAAGTTGCTCAGCTTGTTTATATTTCTGCAATATTGAAGCTATTCCTCCCTACCTCCCAGGTCAAAATGTGTCCCTGCTGCCTGCTGTCATCTTGGATGCCATTGAGGTGTTTTTCTTGTAATCAGCAGAATATGGGATTCTGTTTTCGTTTCCAATCTGCTAGTCTGTGTTTTTTTATTGGGGAATTGAGTCCATCAATGTTGAGAGATATTAATGACCAGTGATTGTTACTTCGTGCCATCTTGATGTTGGTGGAAATACTGTGTGAGTGAGCTTCTCTTCTTTTTGTTTTGCTGCATGAGCGAGATTTGCTTCCTGTGCTTTCTTGTGTGTAGTTAACCTCTTTGGGTTGGAGCTTTCCTTCTAGCATCTTCTGGAGAGCTGGATTTGTGCATAGATATTGTTTGAATTTAGCTTTGTCATGGAATACCTTGTTTTCTCCATTTATGTTGATTGACAGTTTTGCTGGGAATAGTAGTCTGGCCTGGCATTTGTGGTTTTTTAGGGTGTGCAAGACGGTCTGTCCAGGCCCTTCTGGCTCTTAGCATCTCTGAGAAAAAGTCAGGTGTGATTCTGATAGGTTTGCCATTATATGTTACTTGACCCTTTTCCCTAGCAGCTTCTAATATTCTTTCTTTGTTTTGTACATTTAGTGTTTTGATTATTATGTGGCAGGAGGATTTTCTTTTGTGGTCTTATCTATTTGGAGTTCTGTAAGCTTCTTGTACAGTTATAGGCATCTCTTTTTTTAGATTTGGGAAATTCTCTTCAATGATTTTGTTGAAGATATTTTCTGGTGCATGGAGCTGGAAATATTCTCTTTCTTCTATTCCTATTATTCTGAGATTTCATCTTTTCATAGTGTCATTGATTTCCTGAAGGTTTTGTGTCAGGACTTTTTTAGATTTGATATTTTCTTTGACAGATGTATCAATTTCATCCTCTGAGCCTGAAATTCTTTCTTCCATCTCTTGTATTCTTTTGGTGATGCTAGTGTCTGTAGTTCCTTTTCTTTTCTTAAGGTTTTCCAGTTCTATGGATGTCTCGGATTGGATTTTCTTTATTGCTTCAACTTCCCTTTTCAGGTCTTCCATTCCTTTAAGTGCTTTATTCATTTCCATATCCTCTTTTGCAGTATTTTGTTGTTGCTCTCTGAGATATTTGATTTCCTCCCTTTGGCCTTCTATTATTAATATAAGCATAGGATTAAGGTCATTTTCCTTTGTTTCAATTGTGTTAGGATATCCAGAGCTGTCTGTAGCATTGTAGCTAGGTTCTGGAGACATCATCATATTGCTTTGGTTTTTATTTTTCTTACAATGTTCTTGTGCTGACCTTTTGTCATCTGATTGACCCTGGGGTTGTCTGTTTGTTTCTGATGTCAGTTGACCTTGGTGCTCAGGAAAAATCACTGTTCTGGGGGTTGGGTAATCCTGAGATCCTAGTGTCCACCTCCAGATGGTAGGTAGGTTTCTGTAGTAGACTGGCTCTCGGAAGGTGACTCCTGCTCTTCTCAACTGGTTGTGACCCAATTGGACCAATATACAGGGGACTGGAGTGTGGAGGGGGCTAGCCTGTGAGGACCTGAGAGCTAGTCGGTCTCCTCAGAAAGGCAGGTAGAGCTGTGGTTGGGCCTGTGTTCTCCCCTCACTGACACAGTCATTCTGGTTCAGCAGCTAGGCTGACTGTGCAGGTAGGTAACTCCACCCAAGAAGGAATCCAGCCTCATTGTGCCTGTTGCTGATTGTCTCAAACACTTGGGTGCTAGGGTGAGTGACCTGCCCCAATATTTGTAGAGAGCACACAGTCGTCGGCTCTGTTTGCAGTCAGTCTTGGCTCCTAATTGCTTTGCTGGGACTGGGCTAGGTCTCTGCCTCTCAGCTACAGTGTGCTGCCATGTTGGAAACCCCAGAAAGAAAATCTTACTTACTTTTACTCTTGTGGTCTGGCTGTTTTTCCCTGTTGGGTGTATAGGTCTGCATGAAGGTTGGCTATCAGGCAGACAGGCATGGCTGCTGATCTGTGGCTGGAGCTGTGAGCTGGATCCTCTCATGGGCTAGATCTGCTCTGGCCAGTGCTCCTGTCCAGATGGATGACCGAGCTGGCTGATTTCAGGGTGCTGTTCCCGGGAACTATGTGAGCTGTTTTGCATGGTGACCAATCTCAGTGTTTGCTGCGGATATTCAGACACTGTCTGTGTTTCACAGTTGGCTGCGGGACCTCACATTCACTCCACAGTGTCTAATCTCATTCACCTACTACTCAGATACAATGCTCTATGTTTGATGCCATCTTGGATCCGTCCAAATTATTTCTTATATGATTTCTTTTGTGTATGTGTCTGTGTCTGTGTGTGTGCATATGTTATAGTATGTATGTATAATAGTGTGCATGTATACATATGTATCATGTGTGTTTGTATAGTGTATGTTTATAGTATGTATGTATGTATGTATGTATGTATGTATGTATGTATGTATGTAAATATGTAGTGTGTGTGAGTAGAGACAGAGGCCAACCTCAGGTGCTTTCCTCTAACACTCTCTGCCTTATCTTTTGGGACAGCATCTCTCATAGAATCCAGTGCTATCAGACTTGTATACTGGCTGGCCAGCTAGCTCCAGGGATCTGACCATTTCAGAAACCCCGAGAGGTAAAATGACAAATACCTCTGAAATGTCCAGGTACTAATTCAGGTGCTATATGCCCATTATGGACTGAGAAATCTGCCCATCTCTATAGGTACTTTTTTTTCCTTCTTATCTCTGTCTCTCTTTCTCTGTTTCTCTTTTTTCTTTCTTGAGAGTCTCAGGTAGACTACCAGGCAAGTCTCAAATTTATTATGTTTCAAAATATCCTTGAACTTCTGATCCTCCTGTCTGTACCTCAGTGCTAGAATTACAAGAATGTGCCATGAAGTCCAGATTATGAGGACTTGGACTGGAACCCAGGGTCTTATGCACACTAGACAATTACTTTATCAACTGAGAGATAGCCTTGGTACATGTTATTCCTATAAAGTTACTGCTACAGTGTTTTAAAGTTCTACAGATAAATTTTCAGTATAATTAATGTTGGTTAGGGAAGAATACAAAGAAGCATTTTTTAAAGCATAATACTTTTTCTGTACTATCATGATTTTGAAATATATACATTATTATCCATTTTATTTTTCCACTTATTTTGGTGGCAAATTTGTATAATAATTTATTGACTCCACATCACCCCAACAGGCTATAATATAATAGGTATCTAAACCAAGAAGTTTGAATTGATTAAAACAAACAAATAAACATCAGCAAAAACATGTAATCAAATGACAGGAATGAAAGGGATTATAGATATTCATTTATGAAGAAAATATCTTGAGGACAACCATCTCTCCTCATATAACCTCAGGAAACACTTATTAGAACAATGTCCTTTTAATTAACTAAAATGTCTATGCTGGTTTTCTGGGTTGTATAATTTATGACTAGTGTTCCTCCAAATGTTTTGTCTGTGACATCAGGCATATTTATTCATTGTTTTTTTTTCCCTCTATTCTAATTTATCTTTTCTCTCTGCTTTCTCTTTTTGTAGAGTGGACTCATTTAATAAGTGCTGATATGTAAAAGACAAGAGGAAGTAAAACTGTTTAAAATGGCAATCCATAAAAAAATTAAAGTACTTTGAAAGATTTGACATAGTAGTAAGAACAGATTTTATGAAAGGAGGACCATATAAACTACAGAAAAACTCTTCAATTTAGTAATTTTTATAGAATTAGCAAACTTTATAAACAGCAACCAATCAAATCATCACATTTAGAATTAAAGGGAAAATGTCCATAACACACACATTTCTGTTTCCTAGAAGACATCCTTCATGAAGCAGGAAGACTATCACTCATAGGTACAAGTTCCCTTTCCTTCCTAGATTTTTGTAAAGACAGGTTACCTGCCACTTCACTAATTGAGACCATACTCAGTATTAAATGAGGACACTGACTGAGAAATTCCTAAACATCAATCAAATAGATGTTCAGAGATGAGTCTAGCAACTGTGTAAAAGCTAACCAGATCATTGTGTGTTATCCAAGGATTTTGGAAGGGCCATTTCTTTCTTTCTTTCTTTCTTTCTTTCTTTCTTTCTTTCTTTCTTTCTTTCTTTCTTTCTTTCTTT
>CAJQZJ010031994.1:917171-936524 GCA_907164525.1 Lophiomys imhausi | reverse complement strand
GGTTCCTGTTCCTTTGGGTCTTTAGGTTGTAGAATAATTATCCTGTGCTATACGTCTAAAATCCAGTTATAAGTGAATACCTGCCATGCAGGCCATTGATTCTTATCTGCAATTCCCTTTAAGAAAAGGAAAGGTAACCTTTGATGTCAACTTGATTGACTTATAGAATTATCACCTTTTCAGTTTGCAGAGGGACAACACTCCAGATTATGATTTAACATATAGTTAATGGAGTCTCAGTGCAATCTAAAATGCTGAATTGAGCAATAATAAGTCATAATTATAAGCATTCTTGTGTATTTTGTCATTGTACTGCTTTATACGCTGACCTTAGAGTCTTTAGAAACACGAATAATCATGGGGAAATACGTTAAATCACCATTGACCTTCAAGCTGTGCTAAGCATTATGAAACAGGTGGTACTTATTAGAATGCATTGCAGAGCGAAATTCATGCAACACAGAAATTTATGGCTCAGCATGTTTTTCATGCTATCAGCAGAAATAAAGATGTAATATGCATTCTTTCTTCAAGAAGTCAGACAAAGATTATTAGCATAAAACAAAAGAAGAAAAATAAAGAAAATAATAAGGGACAGAAATGATTTTAGAGAATGCTAAAATAGACAATGAGTAAAATCAATCATTATTAAAGTGAGAAGACTACCAAGATGGATAGATCCCTCGCAAGATTGACTAAGGAAAACAACATTAATGGAAAAGACAACAGCTACAAGTAAACTGACATTTAAAAAAATAACAGAAGAATAGCAGGGAATTTAGAGAAAATTTATTTTGAAAAGTAATCTAACCTTAATACCAAAACATGGAGAAAAATAAAAGAGGAGAATTATTGATTATTCTTAATAATCAAGAGATATCAAATCTAATAAATCAGTAAAAGTGAAGACATAGTAGCCTATTACATTAAGATCAAGAAAGATCTGGAGCAAATAGCAATGCAAGATGAACTGACATTGTAAATACTTTGATGAAATTTTCTGCACATTGGTAAGCAAGGCAGAAAGCTGTGGCCTTCAAAATGGATGCAAGGGAAACACTGGTTAAAATTTTTTATCTTTGATTATAATGTGGGAAATAGAAAAGATATTTGATAAAACTGAATATATAAGTCAATGTGTATGTAAAATTATTCATGATAATATAATTTATGCAAAGTTGGGGGGCATTTTCGAGAAAATTTTACTCAAACATTGTACCTAGGCTAAAAAACAAAATAAAACAACAAACAAACACCAAAGAGTTAAGATCAATAGCTAGAAAGAACTCCAGGGAGACTGATTTCTTTGCACATATGTTTTTATCTTCAAAAGGCAATGTGATTAGTGGGTGGGAACTCACTGCATTGTAAATTCAGTTATCTTATTTTAACTTTAGAGAGAATGCAAGCTTTTTCTCCTCTCCCTCCTTCATTTTTTAAGACAGTGTTTGTGTAACCCTGGCTGTCCTGGAACTCTGTAGCACAGATTGGCCTCGAACTCAGAGAAATTCATTTGCCTCTACCTCCCATGTGGTGGGGTTGGGGTTACAGGTGTATGCCACCACTGCCTGGCCAAGATGCTTGTAAATACGATTCTGGTTAGACTTTCTCAAAGGGATGAGAAGTAGTATATGCAAAGTACTAAGATACATAATTTCAGAGTTCTTGTCTATAGAAGGGCCCTTATATAGATACTAACTCTTTTTTGTCACCTAAAATAGTTAAATATCATTCTTATGTATCCACAACAGCATGATATCTTATAGTTAGAAAGCATGAACTATATATACATAAATATGGATGTGGATGAATCTGAATACCTACTCTTTTACAGAAAATGAACAGGATTAGATATGCAGTATAATGTTATTTGAATAAATTCAATGGGCTTAAAGTGAAAAAGAATAGAATGAGATATTAGCATTGTGAAAATGAAGGGAATGAAAGCATAAAATGAGGATGTTCTATGATAACTAAAAATCTTATTATGTAATATTTTAACATGTAATTGAAAATGTCAGTTTTTGAAATATCAGAGTGATATTTTTAAGCTGAAAAGGGGAAGCAAAACTCTTGTAAAACCTATTGTCTACAAGAATTTTCCGACCCTGTGCTCTTATTTTAGGAAGGATTTCTATTATTCCTATAACCTCCCTGGCTACGTGAAAGCAGCCAGGATTTCAAAGCTCTCAGATGTTTTGAATCAGGAAGACAGAACTGCATCCTAGAGATGATCTTGGAGGACTTTATCTTGGAGGAAGGATATGTAAATAGAAGAATTATAAAATTTGAATATTAGCTAGAATAAAAAATTTTTCAAAAAGGGACCGTAATATTTTAGACCCAAGGTACAAAGACCAAACAGAATGGAGAACTATTTATAAATTTTTATAAAATGATAATTGAATGATTGGGGCAAGATAGGTAAAAAACCATGGTGTTTAGATCATGAAAGAAACACATTTGGAATTAAGGCAGTCACAAGCAGAAACAAGAAACAGACTAGATTATGAAGGAGACAGTGATGGCAAAAACTGAAGGAAAATAAAATGTCTTCAAAGAGCAAATGCTGTTAACACAGGAAGAAATGAATGAATATAATTTATTAAAACAAGTAGTATATATGTAAACTGAAGCCTCAGTCAATTTACATGAGATTGCATCCCCTTCCACCTGGATATTGGTTTAGGAACCTCCCAAATCACTGGAAATTCGTAATGAGTGAATTCTTTCAAAATCACCCATTCTTAAACTTTCTTTGATTTTGAACTTTACCTCAGGCTCTTTCTGGGGCCTGCTGAGTCCAACTTCAAGAAAAATTTTATAAGTCTATACTGTGGATTGAAAGAACTCTCCTCCTTTGCTGGTGGGAGTGAAGGCTTGTGCAACCACTATGGAGGTCAGTCTGGTGATATCTTAGAAAACTTGGAATAGCTCTGCCTCGGGACCTAGCCATACCACTTCTGGGTATACATTGAAGTGATTCCTCACAGAATCATAAGGAAGTTTCCTCATCTATGTTTATAGCAGCCTTATTTGTAATAGCTAGAAACTGGAAGCAACCCAGATGTCCCTCAACCAAAGAATAGATTAAAGAACTGTGGTACATCTACACAATGGAATACTACTCAGCTATCAGAAACAACAAAATCATGCAATTTGTAGCCAAATGGATGGAACTAAAGAAGCTCATCCTGAATGAGCTAACCCAGACTCAGAAGGATGCACATGGCATCTATTCACTTATAGAGAGATTTTAGCCATATAGTACAGGATATCTTTACTACAACCAATGCACCAAAGAGAACATGAACACAGAATTTTTTTCCTGTCAATGAGACACTTTTCCCTAGTGGTGCTGCCTTGTAGGTCCCCAGTGTATGAGGAGGCTCTTGGCCCTCATATGACTGCTAAATTGAAGTGGGGGACTGTTACGTAGGGACACTCCACTCCAGAGGACTGGGATGGAAGGGATAGGGGGTAGAGTGTGGGAGGGCGGGACTGGGAGGGGTGGAAAGAGGACACTGTAATGGAGATGTAACCTGAAGTAATAAATAAATATTAAAAAAATCTGTGGATTGAGTGGGAAATGTACCCCGTGGAATCATGTTTGAACATTTGGTTTCCAGCCAGTGATACTGTGTTGGAAGGCTCTAGAATCTTTAGGAGGGGGAACCTGAATTGAGTAACTAGGTCACTGGAGACAGGTTTAGAGATTTTCTAGCCTACTCTCACTTCTTATCTGCTCTCTGAACCTTGGCTTGTGGACACACCATACTCAATTGCCTCATGTTCTTTCTGCTATGATTTCCCCACAGTAATGGACTCTATCTTTCCAAACTGTAGGCCTGAATACACCTTTACTCCGTTATATTTATTTTGCTTCGCATGGGGTTACACAGAGACAAGAAAAAAAATGGAAGCAACTGGTTCACTAAGCTTCATCAGTGACCTCTGCTCACCCTGGCCTGTGCTCAGCAGGAGTAAGCCATCTCAGCACTGGGTGACTTCTCTTAGTAATTTAATTCAGTGGTGGTCTGGATCCTGTTCATTGGTTTCAAGCATCAGCTGCATATGCAGCCCCAACAGTGAGAGTCTGCCCCCATTTTAGTAGTCCTGAATAAAGACTGGATAATGACCTGGATAATGGCCATACCATTAACCAATGCAAGAAAAAGTTTATCAAAGGATCTTCAAAGACAAAGAGTCATCAAGAGAGGTAAAGGTAGGGAGACTTGAGATGTAAGGATAAGATGATCTGTTCATTGTATAGAAGAGAACTAAACAAACTCCCAGGAACTGCTTCCCTATTCTAAAGAGTTCCAGCACGATGTATAAGCTATGACACTAAGGGAATGTGAACTGCATCAAGTGAATCACGTCAGAACACTGGAGGAAGATATTTAGACATGATGACTGGGTATAGGCCATATACTGCCAATAGCCAGTCTCAAATCATGGGGGATTTTGTCTTGTGTTTGCGATGATTGTGGCCTCTTCAGAAGCAGTGGCATCTGAGGCACTTAGGAAGAAGCCCTGCCACTTCAACTCTCTCCAGAATGTGCTCTCAAGTTTTCCTGGAGTGTTGTGGTATGCTGGTAGGGATTCTGAAAACAAAAGAATGATAGTGAGGTTTGTGCCTCTTACCCTCCTCTCTGCCTCCCAGTGTTTTGCCTCTCTGAGAATCCCTTTTTCATGAACTGTACCAGTGAAATGAAGGACTTAGGCTTTCCAGGAAGGCTCCTCTCTTCTGGCAAAATGTACCTGCCTGCTGCCCCTCCTCTGGAGGTGAAGAGGAAGGTAAACACTTCTGCCTACTGAGTCTGGTTTATGTGATTGATGCTGGGACTTTTAATTTCCAGGACAAATGATGCATTAGTAGAACTGGGCACACAGGAAGCCGCAGTGCCAGAGAGTTAAGTGCCCGTGCTGTACTCCGCGAACAGTCTACTGATCTCAATTGGAGACAATTAACAGTGATCATCAAGTGCATGCGTGGTGGGTGGCACATTGAGATACTTCCCACTGATGAGACAAATGCACAAACATCAGAGAGGCATTGCCTTGAAAATCCAAAAGAAAATCACAGCCCCAATGCAAGAATGTTTGAGGAAAAGATGACTTTTGTGACTATTTTTATTTCTCTTAAGCCTTGTAGTAACTCTCAAACAATTTGGTAATGTATGGGGAGGGCTGGACTTATTTAAAGTTAGACATTCTTATACATCTCGAGTTAGAGGAATGAGAACAAGAAGAAAATAAATCCCTATAAAATTGTGGAGGCCAGAGGAGCAGAGTAACTTTTTAGTTATTTCAATATTTCCTTCAGACCTAAAACAGCTCTGCAAAATGTTACTGAATGTGAATCGAAATCAGTCATAATTTTCTCAGCTGCTCAGAACCTTTTGAGCCCCTTCTTGTCTCTGCCACTATTTTATTTCATTTTATTTTGCTTTGTTTAATTTTTCCCACCTTCTTCTTCCCTTTAGCAAAATCCTCATGGCTCTGAGATGAGCTTTTTGTTTTTGATATATTGGAAAGATAATAGAAATCATTTATAAACTTTTATTTCTCCAATTACTTTTATTATAATTTCATAGAAATGTTCCCAAGAAAATATTTGTGCTTGAAGGCATGATAATGAACAACAGATATCCATTTCAAAGAATTCCCTGCCACTGACAATAAACAAATCAGGGGCATTATTCTGTAATATAGCAAGAAAATAATCAAATGGACTATTAATTAGCATGTTCTTTAGCTGCTCTGCATATTAAATCACATCATGAAATTTTCATTTTCTTTGGAAATTTTGTTGACTTTATAAGACTTGTAGGTTTAACCACATGAGCTGTGCCAGGCACTCAGAGAGAAGTTCTTTAAGTAGGAGAACATTGGAGAGATGGCTCAGCGCTTAAGAGCACTGGCTGCTCTTCCAGAGGTCATGAGTTCAATTCCCAGCAACCACATGGTGGCTCACAACCATCCATAATGAAATCTGGTGCCCTCTTCTGGCCTGCAGTTATACCTGCAGAGAACTTATTTAAATAAATGTAAATTCCTGTTTTTCACCCGTAGCTTCTGGTCTCTCAAGAAACGAAGGACCTTTTCTCTTTACAATAACATGTCTGTGCCTACATAGTGTTAGACATGTAGTGGACAAGTGTAAAGGATAAACCAATTGTTCAGTATGGAAATAGATCAACTACTACTTCATTAAAAATCTAAATAATAATAATTACATTGTTTCTCTTTTCCAGAAATTAATATTCAATACTTGAATTATAACTTCATAGTAGAAAATGGTATATTGTTCCACCAAATCCTTTAGTAAAATGGTTTCATGAGGATTTTTTTGTTGCTTAAAAGGTAGTTTTACATTGTGACATTTAAATGGGTAATGATATAATATGAACTGCAACTAAACTCTGAATCTCATTATCAAGGACCAAGGTGAGAAAATAACCTTAACTGAAGATACAAAGAATCAGTATCTAATGGATGAACTAATGGTAACCCAGTTCTTTAGAGTTCAGGTCAAATTGGCCTTGCAGCCATGAAACACAATCTTACCTTTGTTTAATTTTTTTTTACCTAGCAGTCATCAAAACTGTAAATCCAATTTTCTAGTTCCTGTGTGGAAGTGATAGATATTTTAATTATTTGAAGAAGGTTTTTCTTATTTAGAAATGTGTGACTTTAACATTGTTCTGTATGCGTTAGTCAGTTTTATTTGTATTGAACCGCCCTTGACCAAAGTGTTTTTATGTTCGCACAAAACTGAGGAATAAACCCACCAATGCACATTGTTTATGTTTTTTTCTCTAAATTATCCACTACACACTACCTCTTAACAATCATACCTAGTGTCATTTAGGACAATAGATTCATGCCTAGGTTATCTGAAAGTCTAGGTTTGTACCAACTTCCACACAGCTCTGATTTTGAGAACTCTCACACTAGATTAATGAGAATTAATTGTGCATTGTCTTTGAAGTTCTTCTGACCTTCCCATATGAATTAATCACTTTAGTCCTCAGCTCCTCTGACTGCTTTTTATAGAAGACTGTGAATTCCAGGTAATGAGATGCTGGAGACTGAACAAAGCGTGTTCTGGGCCCCTCTTGTTATGGACAATTAGCATGCCCATCATTATCACCTTAATAATGCTTAACTACAAGTAGACCAAGGATTTCCTTTTATACGCTTTAGAGATAGCTGTTTAATTGGTTGGACTTGATATGATGGTCAGTGATAATGAGCTCACCTTCTCAAGTCTTCCCCAACAGAGTTCATGCCGTGAAGTGATGATTAAACTAATAAATATTTCATTCTCATCAGAGGTATGCATTTTTAAATTTCACCGTATACTTCACTTTCAGATAAGCCTTATGAGGCTGTAGAGTTTTAAGTAAATTCAAATGATGGCTAATTTTCATTTTTGACTTTTCTCTGATTGACTGCTCACATATCAAAAGCAGTTGGTTATTTTTGTAGAAGATACACCCTTTTTTGTTCATCATTGGCACTGTGCTATTCCACTTCTAATCTATGAATATGTGATAATCTGATTAATACTTACTTTATTGATCTTGATTTAAGTTAGGATATTTTTGGCTTTATTTCTAGAAATATAGATTGAGATGTTCATTCACTAGTCTGTGATGTTATATATATATATATCAATTTATTTATGTATTTATCTCAGTAAATAAATAAATATTCATTTCTGACTTGTCTTTAAGTAACATAAATTAATTAACTTCAAAACCCTCTATATCAGTTTCACTTAAGTGTGACTTTACACATTTTAACATAATGCATGATCATTTTTGGAAAAAGTAAGACAATTATACAATTGCCATATAGTTAAGAGATATACTACTTCTTTCTTCCTAGAAAGGTCTTTTCTCCTTCAGAGTCAGTTTCTTGTCTTTTCATTCTATTCCAAAAGGCTGTATATTTCTTGCTTTTCTCATCTCTATGGCCAAATATGGGACAGATCTGCTTAAGGGAAGGACTTATTTTGGCTCTCAGTTCAGAGGGTGCAGCCCACTTGGCAGAAGCAGTGGGGCTGGTTCTTGTCCATGGGCAAGAGTATGAAGCAGCTGACCTTAAGATGTCAGACAGCCAACAAAATGATGGGTTCAGAGGTGGGGCAATAGTATAATGCTCAAAGCTGCCACCAGTAGCTATGTCAGGACTATGTGTCATAAGTTCTACAACCTCCTGTTATGTTACTACCATCTGAGGATCAAGCATATTCCACACTTAAACCGTAACATCCCACCACTGGCCCCTATAGGATCATTGCCATATCATAATGCAAAGTGAATGCACTATGACTTTAAAAGTTCCTATAATTTTAACAGTCCCCATATTGTTCAAAAGTACAAATTTTAGTCTATTCTAATACTTTAGGGAAACTCTTGGTTGTGAGCCTCTATAAAAGGCAAATGCCCAAGTTCATGCTTCCAATGTACAAAAATATAGTACATAAGTGTATAAAAATAGGAATATAACAAGGAGAAATTCAGTAAGGCCCAGTTTCAAATGCTGCAGCTCTAGACATATTGTCATGATGGTATCATCACTAAAGGGCTCTGTAGTCTTCCATATTGGGGCAACTTGTTCAGTGACTGAAGCTTTTCTTGGTAGTTAAGCCATATTCTCTGACCCTCCATTCAACATTTATCCCTCAGAGTTTCTCTTCAGGGTCATTTCTGCTTGCTACAAATTGCCTAGCCTTGTTGACTCTTTGTGTAGAATCTTTGTTTAAACCTCCATGACCTTGTAGCTTTTGCAATCTGCATCTTGGCAAAATCAGTACCATAAGGATGATGCTATGTTCTGCTGCCATATGAATAGATAGTACAGATGCAATGGTTCTACAATTTTCTGAGTAGCTGAAAAGGCATTTGGCAAAATCATTTCCTAATGTGGTACTGTTCAAGCATGGAATATTTGTGTGACATTTTATGTCCACTCTTTTTTATGCAGTCTTCTTCAAATGAATTCTTCAAACGAGTTCACATTTTTACACAGTAACAACGCCTACTGTCCTGTTACAGAGTACTGTATTTCCTTTTTATTGCACTAATCTCTTTAACAATGGCAGCTGCTTTGTGTGCACCTGCCTTAGCATAAACTTGCTTATTTCTTTGCCAAACCATATTTTCTACAAATTTTTGCTTCACTTGTTGATTTGAATTCTCACTATGAATCTCAATAAATGCAGGAGGCAGTAAACATCCATAGCCTGAATGTTATACTGCCCTATATTTTCCTCCAAATAAACTAGTGCATTAATTCAAATTTATCCTTATTCAAATTTTTAGGACAAAGGAAGAATGTGTATATAGCCATATTCTTGATTGGAGTGTAGAATGAACAGCACACCCTTTGATCTCTTCTGAACCCTCCTAACAACACACATCACTATCTGTATTTCTGGTTTTTCTGGACTACCACCAAAATGCCCTGTTAACTGAATGCCGCATGAAACATGATTACAGTATTCTATGGGCCCTCTAGTTAGTTACAACTATAAGCTCTTCTACATTCTGCAAAGCATTTCTAAAGACATGTAACCCACAGGGTCAGGTATATCATAGCAAATAACCCATTTCTTGGTATCTAATTTTACTTTTAAATTGTTTTTTTTCTCATCACTGAGACCAAAGATATTATAGAAGCAATATAAGGCAGGAAAGATTTATTTTGTTTCACAGTTCTGAGGGTATGCATCATGGCAGAAAAGATGCGAAAATGGGACTGTTTCCTGTTCTCAGTGGTAGAAGCATAAGGACTTTGGTCACGTCACAGCCACAGAGAACAGACACATTTTAATTTTCAGGAGTGGGATTACTGAGTTTTGTGGTAAGTACAAACAAACCTGAGACTTTTCCAAAGTGGCTATACTGCTTTCTATTCTTTTAAGCAGAATGTGAATGTTCTAGTTGTGCTAGATCCTCAACAAATGGGGAGATTATTGAATATGGAGGTGATTATTCCACATGTGCTTTAAATCTTATTCTGTTACATAAGTATAGATTGTACCCTCAGTAAAATAAGGGATGCTTTAAATACTTTAATTTTATATTTTTAATTGAAGAATTATTCTTACAAAAAGACTCAAGCTTCAGAGCAGTTTAGGTTTAAAGAAAAATTGAGAAGGTGCAAGGATTTTTAAGATCTTTCCCACCCTCATATATAAAGAATTTTTCTTTTTTTTCATAACTTCCTACTTGAGGGATATTTTATCACAACTGATAGATTATATCATATAGTCAGTCACCAGATATCCAAAGTTTACATTAAAGTTAATTCTTGTAATATACATTCTATGTACTAAGATTATATAAGGATGTAAATATACAAAGCATACTATAGAGAGTAACCTCATTGTGCTAAATATTCAATTTGCTCTGCCTACTCATTCTTCTCTCTCTGGGTCCCCAGTCTTCAGCAAGTATCATTTTACCTTCTCCACAGTTTTGACTTATTCAAAATATTATTAGTGTTTCAAAATTGGCTTCTTTTACTTAGTGATATGCAGTTGACTTTCCTGTACATCTTTCCATGTCCTCATAGCTCATTTCTTTTGGATATTTAATAATATTCCATTTCCCTGATAATGATGAGCATTTGTTTATCAATGCATGTTTTTCTTTTTTTTAATTGCAACTATACATAAGACTTCTTTGAAGTATTGTTATCCTTGTTTCTGTTTGGCCGTACATGCAGAACTTTGAATAAATAACAAACCATGTGATTAAGAATTGTGAGGACTTTATTTAGTTTTGAAAGAAAGGACCTAACTGTCTTCTGAAGTGGCTATGACTTTTGGTATAACTATCAGCAATGGAGGTAGTTAATGTAGCTCCATTCTAGCCTCTGTTAGTTGTCCAGTGTTCTGTATTTGGGTGATTATAACAGCTGTGTAGTGCTATTTTACTGTTGTTTTGTGTGTCACTGGTGATAGTCGACAGGAAATCTTTCTTTATGCCTCTTTGTCCTTTCAATATATTTTTAGCTGAATATAGTGGTTTGAATGAAAATGTTTCCCATAGGCTCAGACACTTGAATGGTTGGTCCTCAGCTGGTGGTGCTGTTTGCATAGGCTTACGAAATATGGACTTGCTAGAGGAAGTATGTCACTGGATGTGGGATTTGAGGATTCAAAGTTTTGTCATTGCCAGAGAGCTCTTTCTGTTTCCTGTTTGTGGCTTGTAATGTGAGTTCTCAATTGTTCCTGATGCCACCTCTACTGCCTGCTGTGACAATAATTCCCTGTCAGGATGGACTTTAATGCCTTCAGAACTGTAAACCCAAATAAACCCTTGCTTCTGCAAGTTGCCTTGTTCATGATGTTTTATCACAGCAAAAGAATATTAATACACTGAGACTTTGGTCAAGGTCTTTGATCCATTTTAAAATTAAATTGTTCAGTATCTTGTATGTCTGTGTGTGTGTATGATGTATTTGTGTATATATTCTCATGTGAGTACGTTTTTATGTTTGCACGTGTGGTCAATATGTCAATATTGAGACTTTCCTCTATCATTCTCTGCCTTATTTTTTGTGACAAGGTTTCTTACTGAACCTGGAGTTTACTGATTTGCTTAGACTAACTGGCCAAGATATCCTCTTGTCTTTACTCCTCCAGTGTTGGGATTACATGTGCACACTACTGCATATGGCTTTTATTTATTTATTTTTTTACATAGGTCTTGGGGATCAGAACTCAGACATTCATGCTTATATGTAAGCAGTTTACCAACAGGCCCCTTTTTAACCCCTTCCCTTTATCATCCTTGAATTTTAAGAGTTCTTTCTATACATTCAATATATTTTGGAAAAAAAATTCTTCCTGTCTGTGGCCTGTGTTCTCTTTCTTTTGACATTTTCCCTTTCTAGGAAACTTTTGGTCTTAATGAATTTCAGCATATTGAGCATTTTTTTTCATGGATCATGCCTTTGGTGCATATCTTGAAAGCCATCTTTCAAAAAAAGTTCATCTTTTTTTGTATGATTCATAATTTAGTAGTTTACATTATGGTGTATAGTCCATTTCAGTTTGCTTTTTGTAAAGGGTTCAAAATCTATGTCTGTAGTTTTTTTTCCCTTGTATGTGAACATCCATTTGCTTTGGTACCATTTGTTTTCTCCATTGTCTTTTTTTTTTTTTTTTGCTTTTTTTGAGGTAGATCAATTGGCTATATTTATGTGGGGCTTTACATGTTGTTACACTTTATTCTTATTCCAAAACCTACTATTTGTGGAGAAACGTTTGTGACTAAAAAAGTGTTTGTTTTTTTTCTTCTTCAAGAAAAAGCTGTGAATTGACGGTTCTCACCTGAACCTGGCTATTCAGCTTTATTGTAATTTATTTCTGATGTTATTGCTGCTTGTAACGTCAACAGTTCAGAGAAATGTGAAAAATATGAAAATAAACACTGATTAGTAGAGGAAGGTTGTTTGGCCTTTAATGTCAAAGATGAAAACAAAATAAAATTATCTGAAGTGGTCTCATTAATGTTTCATAAATAAAAGAACATTGTGAGACTCACACTTTAATTCACATTAAATGCTTTTCACATGCAATGTGTATGATATAGTGAGCATGGGACACAAGTCTCAATCTGCATGACTCATAGAGACAGACAGATCATTAGAGTGAAGGTGATACTTTATATGTTTGTTGTTCCCTAGGAAAAACTTAAAAAAGAAACCATGAATGAGTTTGAAAATATTTTAATGTGTTACATAGCTGGTGTGGGAGTAGGTTATTGAGAGCTTCAATTACAAAATAGAATAGTTTTCTTTTAAATATCCACTTTGTTTTAGTTTTCAGTCAAGACATTTAGAAAAAGATTTCATTATGAAGCACTCTTTACTTATGATGAGATTTTTGATAGGTGGAAAATGGCTAATGAACACAAACTAGTGACTAAGTTATTATAGTAAAATAAAGACAAATTACTCTCATGATTTAAATAATTATAAAGTTGAGTCATTGCTGAGCTAAAATGCTGAGCCTAAGTGTTGCTTGATCTTTTTGTTCTATTTAAATTTTATTTATTTTCAGTCTCTTGTGAGGAGACTTGAGAATGGATCACAGAAATAGATCATTATGCAGCAATGCCATTTGAACTTTTGAAAGACAAAATAATTCTTGACATGGCAGATATCCACATAATGCCCAGGCTTTCTTTAATAAATTCACAAACAAAGGCAGAAAAAATGTCTTTAAATCACTTTCTCAAATGTATCTCAGCTGTGGTTCTGATGAATATATGTTTTACCACTGAGTGTGTAATAAGTAGGGAAAGTATTTCCAGGGAGCAGAGTGGTCTCATTAAACTCAATTCAGAGAAACACAAACAAAAAGAAAAAAGCAAAAAGTACCTCTAGTTTCTAACTAGTAAATGAGGAATCAAACAACTTTGAAGAAATACTATGTACTGATTTCAATAAGTCTAGTATGTTATGAATAAATATAGCCAATATTCTGCATTTGTTATTGTTGGTCTTTGATTTAGAATAGCAAATCTGCTTATATTATTATTATACAGAATTTATTAATAAATACATATTACCTGGAATTTCTTAGCCTTATTTCATATGGCTCAGGGGAATTGATATATATATATAAACAAAGCTTTGATTTGATGATGTGTGAGTCAAGCTATTGAGTACTCATAGGAAGTGAAGATGGAATAATCAGAAAAGATGATGCCTCTGAGCAGTGAAGATGGTAGCTCTAGTACTGGCCAGGTGAATGAGTGTTATGGTTGTCCCACATGCGTGAGGTTTTTGTTGACACACAGAAGACCATTTCAAACAGAGATGGCCAGTGTAACAATCATTGGCATATAGAAAAATAAATAAATAAGACCTGGATTAAAGGAGTGTCCTGAATCAACATGTTCACCAGATAAGTTTGAAGAAGTGGGAAGAGCCAGTTCATGGAGGGAATTTAGGTCTCAATAACTTACTTTATATTCTAAATTTGATGCAAACATTTTTAGCCTTATATACACCATATATTAGATATAGCACATATGTCCATTCATACACATGGTATGAGAGTTATGATTTGACATATAGTTTTTAAATGACATTTCTGTAAGGAGGAAGATCACTTTTTAGGCCAATCATAGGTTACATTTTGGTTAATGATGGAAACAGATATGAGAAATGCATTGTTAGGTGACAATGTTGTTGAACAAACATCATGGTGTACATGCCCAATCTTTGATGACTGTGAACTCCTCAGGCAACATAATCACTGCAAGTAAGCAAGAGTAAAACCTGAGGGGCAGTAGCCACTTAGGTAGAGAGGAGACAAGTGAGTATGTAAGAGAGCTCAGTAGGTCTGTGAGTGACTAATTGCTGAACAGACACCTAATCCCAGGTTACCAAGCTCTTAGAAAGGGACTGATTATAATGATCTGGCATTCCTCTTCCCAATTCTTGTTTATACCTAATGTGTTACTGCAAAACAAAACAAAACAAAGAAAACAAAACAAAAAACCCCAAACAAAATAAAAACAACAGAACAAACAAACAAACAAAAACAACCAAACAAGAAACCAAACAAATGATCTTTAACTTAATCTTTTGCTGACTGCACTTCCTAATAGTGATTATTGGATTTAACTTATTTTTGAGCATTTTCTCATGTATTTGAGACTACAGAGTTCTTGAGTTTAGAATGCCTTTTCGTCCTTTTTAAACATTCCTGGTGATGGTCAGGATGGTTGGTGTTTGAAGCCAGAGGAAGATGTGACTATGGTTTTTTCTCTCTCTCTCTCTCTGGTACATGTTCTTCCCACAGTAATTATCTTCTTAATAGCATTTTCCAGGGTCTGATAGCTCCCACTACAGCCTTTCCCTTTGACATCAACTCTGAATCTCTGCAGTAGCTTTATATATCTCTGCCCTTTGCACTTCCCATTGATTGCTATATCTCATTGCTTTACTTTATGTTTGCAGCATTCTTGCTCTCTCTCTCCACTGCTGCCCTAGACTTTAACTGAGTTATTGTCTTTGTCCAGACTCCGCCTGTAAGCAGTTCAGCTGCTCCATTCTGCTAACCATGTCCAAATGATCTGTTCTGTTCCTAGCATTTCCATTCTTACCCTTCAATCCCACATGGGTTTCCTGCTTTCTAAAGAGTCAAGTTCATGATCCTTATCCATGTTAGGTGTCCAAGTTCTAAATGATTGTGTTTTCCTAGTTTCATTCAATGTGTCCGATTTTCCTTTTTACTTCTTTCAGGTTTACAGAATTCTCTCCTTAAAACTATTTCAATTACTCCTGCAAACCAAACCATTTGTCTTAGAAGACCTATTTAACATATAAAAAACATGAATTTTGAGATAATGTCTTGTTGAAACCCGACTCAATTATTCATGTTCTATATGTATAATGTTGGATGTTGTTTAAAGAAGCTAAAGGCTAGTGCACATGGAATTATTCTTTATTTCTTTGGCTTCCCCTTTAGGGAAGCCAAAATCCCCAATATCCCTAATATCAATAAAAAGCTGATATTAAGCCCAAAAGAAACCTATAAAAAATGATCTAATGATGCCCTTCAGGCAGGTACAAAGAAAATGCTTGCAGAGTTGTGGGGCTGTGGATTCTGTCAGTAAGGTGAATGGAAAAATCCCCTCTAGTAGAAAATGCCTATTTATACTCTGACCTCTTGCTTTGTGTTATGTGGTATTAATGTAAAAGCAGCAGGAGGCTCAATGTGATTAAAAAAAAAAAAGCAATCGAGTTAGTAAGCACCAGTTGCCATGTGAGCAGAGATCTGTTTGTGTCATGGATCTTGGCAAAGATTAAACCTGAGATCAAAAGCTTTGATAAAATATGACTGAGTTTAGCAGCTCACAACCTCTGCCCACCACTGTAGGGAGTATTTGGGATGGTCTACTGCCTGAGGTGTGCCTCATGCAAGGAGTGCACACAACAGTTAGTGGTTAGGACTGAGGTCAGTTTAGATAGCAATGAGGATGATCTGAGCTGATAGAGTTGAGGTGCCAAGCTGCAGCATGAGTTAACATAACAGACACCAAGCTATTAAAGCAGTCAAGCTTGCTGTGATCCCAGACAGATGTGACAGCAGCTGGAAAAAGCTGCAGGAGGAAAACAAGCAGCAGTGGTTTCAAAGACAGCTGAAAGTTTCAAGCCTCAGGTCAGAGAGGTCTGTGAAGCTCTCAGAGAAGAGATGGAGTTGATCATTATTATTATTATTATTATTATTATTATTATTATTATTAATTTGTATTTGGCACTGTCTTTTGAAGGGTGTAATGTTAACCTACCCTGACTATTCCTTAAGTTTACAGAGAACACCTAAAAACACTCAAAGAGCACATGTTTACTTGGTCTAACACAGCAATAAAAACATGACGTATACTCCAAATGTTTGTTGATAGAGCCAGGGATATGGCTCAGCAGGTAAAGACTCTGGCTGCCCAACTTGATAGCCTGAGTTTCATCTCAGGAACCCACACAGGAAAAGGAAAGAACTGACTCGAAACTCATCCTCTGACTTTCTTGGCATGCAGCTCTCCTCCCAATAAATTAATAAAATTGTAATGAAAATCATAAAAATTGTTGATGGTTGGAACAAAGGAAATGGATCAGAGGGTGAAAACTGTCCCGTAAACTTATGGTGACATGGGACCCAGAGAGCAAGCCAGCTTTGCGTTGTGACTGGGCAGTAGCCACAATGGCACCATTTGAGGAAGAGTAGTCACGGTTTCCACATTTTCAGCATAGACACTGCCGAGTCTGAAATCCATGCCATTAAATGTTCATTCCCAAGTCTCATGAATCTTTACAGACTTCAGAGTTTCTTATGAAAGTATAAATAACTTTGGAAAAAAATGCATCTTAACTATGTTTGACTTGCATTTTAATGGCACTGCGTTAAGAGCAGGGTCCTATGGGAAGAGGATACACACCAGATATTTCACCTGGATTGCTCAAGAAAGAGGCGATTTCACTGCATTCAAAACCATCAAGTTGTTTTCTATTTTTACACTTTGAGTAGAGATAGTACCATAAAGGAGAATCTTATCCAGTATTCTATACGGAATGACATGTAATCAGATTTTCACTCCCATTCATTCATTCCATAGAAATCTGTTTGTCCTAATACAGATGGCAACCCATAAAAACAAGTGTAAATGTATGTGTATGCATATATATGTGTGTGTGTGTGAGAGAGAGAGTGTGAGAAAGAGAGTGAGAGAGAGAGAGAAAGAGAGAGAGAGAGAGAGAGCGAGCAGAGATACAGAGATGGGAGAAATTTTGTATTTGGGACAAAGTTAAGTTCCAGGAATTTCTTTAAGCTTGTTAATGCTGGTCAGTAATAATTTATGCATCTCAGATATATAATTTCATACACTGTTAGATTATTTATTCAGAGATTTTTTTTTCATGGCAAGGTTTCCTGGAATGACATGATTCAGGAAGTTGGTTTTATCAGTCTTACTCTTGTTATTTTATAGCTGTAGAAAAAAGTTATTTTTCCAAAGTGAATGGCAGGACCACCCAGTGGAGCAGATATTCATGTTCAGAATGTATATTCATATTCTTTCCATTATCTAATGAGGGACAATTGGCTAGGACTTTGAGTTGCTTGGAAAAAAATCCTTCTAAGGCATGCAATAAATAAATGTACCCACAGTTTGATCCATGTTTGGGATTCAGTCATTTCTGTAGCTTTAAAATTTGTATCCATGTGCCAATGAGTTCGAGGGTTTTTCCCACTTTCTCTTCTAGTAGACTTAGTGTGACCGGCCTTATGTTAAGGTCTTTGATCTACTTGGACTTAAGTTTTGTACAAGGTGATAAGTATGGGTCTACTTTCTTTCTTTTACATGTTGACATCCAGTTGGACCAGCACCCTTTGTTGAAGATGCTGTCCTTTTTCCATTGTATGGTTTTGGCTTCTGTGTCAAAAATTAAGTGACCATAGGTGTGTGGGCTCATTTCTGGGTCTTCAGTTCGATTCCATTGATCCACTGGTCTGTTTCTATACCAGTACCATGCTGTTTTTATTACTATTGCTCTGTAGTACAGCTTGAAATCTGTGATGGTGATACATCCAGATTTTTTTTATTATTGTACAGGATTTGATTTGGCTATTCTGGGTTTTTTGTTGTTCCATATGAAATTGAGAATTGCTTTTTCCAGGTCTATAAAGAATTGTGCTGGTATTTTGATAGGAATTGCATTGAATTTGTATATTACTTTTGGTAGGATGGCCATTTTTATTATGTTGATCCTACCTATCCATGAGCATGAGAGATCTTTCCATCTTCTGATGGCTTCTTCAATTTCTTTCTTCAAGGACTTGAAGTTCTTTTATACAGGTCTTTAACTTGCTTTGTTAGAGTTACCCCCAGGTATTTTATATTGTTTGTGGCTTTTGTGAAGGGTGTTGTTTCCCTGATTTCTTTCTCAGCCCATTTATTTGTTGTATAAAGAAGGGCTTCTGATATTTTTGAATTAATTTTGTATCCAGCCACCTTGCTGAAGGTGTTTATCAACTATAAGAGTTCTCTGGTGGAGTTTTTGGGGTTGCTATGTATACTATCCTATTATCTGCAAATAGGGATACTTTGAATTCTTCATTTCCAATTTATATCCCCCTGACCTCCTTTAACTGTCTTATTGCTCTAGCAAGAACTTCAAGTACTATATTGAAGAGTTATGGTGAAAGTGGACATGTCTTATCCCTAAGTTTAGAGGAAATGCTTCAAGTTTCTCTCCATTTAATTTGATGTTGGCTACTGGCTTGCTGTGTATCACCTTTATTATTTCTAGGTATGGTCCTTGTATGCCCGTTCTCTCCAGAACTTTTAGCATGAAGGGGTGTTGGATTTTTTCAAATGCTTTTTCTGGATCTAGCCAGATTTTCATGTGTTTTTTTTTCTTTCAAATTGTTTATATGGTGAATTACATTGATTGATTTTCGTATGTTGAACCATCCGTGCATGCCTGGGATAAAGCCTACTTGATTATAGTGTATAATACTTTTTTTAATAATTTATTTTTTATTTCAAGTTACATCTCAATCACAATCCCCTCCCTACTCCCCCCTCCAGTCCCACCCTTCCATCCTCCTCCCCCTCAACCCCCCCATCCTCTTCCCTTCTTTTTTTTTTTTTTTAGTTTAAGGTATTTATTTTTCCCCCCAACAGCTCTCCCTTTCAGTCCAAAAAATGGTTCTTTTTCTTATAACTATAAATACAATACAAAACAACAGAAATAAATAGGCCACGATTATAAGAGTTATATGGCTTAGCATACATTCCCAATGTCCAGTCC
>CAJQZJ010031994.1:895219-917071 GCA_907164525.1 Lophiomys imhausi | reverse complement strand
ACCCTCTTGATTCCTAAACAACTCAAAATTTAACTATGAGACTCTAGTTATCTATTCTTCAACCACCTCAGAGACCTGAGAGGGATAAATATATCTGATTGTATAGGAAGTGCAGGGCCTGCAGCTTCCAAAACTAAAAAATGACATACCAGTGGCTGCCTGGACAGTTCCCATTTTCTCTCCATACATTACAGCATCAATCTTCATCCATTTGGCCCCATTTCTCTGACAGACATTGGTTGTAGAGCAGGAATTATGAAGGACTTACCTACCCTGTCTTGGCAGAGCTAGGCTGTCGACTTATCTGCTTCCAAGTTTTGTGCTTTTTGGACAGAAGTCTGTCTACAGTTGAAGCAAGTGGTTTTTCTTTGGCCACATTGGTATTGATCTTTGTATATTGATACAAAATTAAGGGTAACGCTTCTTAAAGGTATTGTTCCTAGTAATACTTAAAAATGAAATGTCAAGTTTTGACCTCTCGCTACCAACCGACATAAACTGTTTAGGATAATTAAGAAACGGAAACTAATAGTCATGAAAACGTGTCATTTTGTTAGTTACTATGACAGTCTATCACAGTTATTTTCTAAGCTATTCAGAAATCAAGTTGCTAGGAGACAAGCAATATTTGCTTATCTAAATATAAGAGATAGATAGGGCATCTTCAAAAACCTCAAGAGATCTGCAGAATATGGCATTCAAAGATGTTTTCTTAACTTAAGATTTTTTGATATCGAGACATGTCAGCTCCTGACAGCACCCCCTATATTACTCCAAGTAGAAGATGAGCATCGAAGAATCTCCAGTGGGAGATGATTGAATTAGTGTATGATACTTTTGATGTGTTCTTGAATTCGGTTTGCCAGTATTTTATTAAGTATTTTTGCATCTCAATACAGGTGACAAATTCCTGACCAGAACACCAACAGCTCAGGCTCTAAGACCAACAATCAATAAATGGGACCTCATGAAACTGAAAAGCTTCTGTAAGGCAAAAGACATTTTCATTCAAACAAAATGGCAGCCTACAGATTGGGAAAAAATCTTCACCAACCCCACATCTGACAGAGGGCTAATATCCAAATTTACAAAGAACTCAAGAAATTAAATGCCAAAAAAAAAACTCCAAATAATCCAATAAAAAATTGGGGACAGAGCTAAACAGAGAATTCACAAAGGAGGAATTCCTAATGGCTGAGAGACACATGAAAAATATTCAGCATCCTTAATCATCAGAGAAATGCAACTCAAGATGACTCTGAGATTCCATCTCACACCTGTCAGAATGGCTAAGATCAAAAGCTCAAATGACAGCACACATGCTGGGGAGGGTGTGGAGAAAGGGGAACCCTCCTCCATTGCTGGTGGGAGTGCAGGCTTGTGCAATCACTATGGAGGTCAGTCTGGCGATATCTTAGAAAACTTGGAATAGCTCTGCCTCAGGACCCAGCCATACCACTTCTGGGTATACATTGAAATGATTCCTCACCGAATCACAAGGAAGTTTCCTATCTATGTTCATAGCAGCCTTATTTGTAATAGCTAGAAACTGGAAACAACCCAGATGTGCCTCAACCAAAGAATGGATTAAAAACTGTCATACATCTACACAATGGAATACTACTCAGCTATCAGAAACAATGAAATCATGCAATTTGCAGCCAAATGGATAGAACTAGAGAAGCTCATCCTGAGTGAGCTAACCTAGACTCAGAAGGATGCACATGGCATCTATTCACTTATAGTCGGATTTTAGCCATATAGTACAGGATAACTATACTACAACCAATGCACCAAAGTTGAACATGAACATAGAATTTTTTTCCTGTCAATGAGACACTTCTCCCTAGTGGTGCTGCCTTGTAGGCCCCCAGTGTATGAGGAGGCTCTTGGCCCTCATATGACTGCTGAGCTTGGGCGAGGGACTATTAAATAGGGACACTCCACTCCAGAGGAGTGGGATGGAAGGGTTAGGGGGTAGAGGGTGGGAGGGCGGGACTGGGAAGAGTGGTAAGAGGACACTGTGATGGAGATGTAACCTGAAGTAATAAAAAATAAATTAAAAATATTTGTATCTATATTGAGTTTCAGTTACCCTGTGACCATATTTGTGTTCCTCATGGCTTTACAATATTCTTGACTGATCCAATTTGGATTTTGCCTTGAAGACTACCATAATTCTTGTCCATCTTCTGCCTATTTTTCCCACTATCTGTAATTGGGTAGATGAATGGAGAAGTGAATGCTCATGTCAATCAACTGGTCAATTAAATGTTCAATGTGGGCTATGGTGAGAGATGAAAAACAAGTATAATATATCTGTGTGATATTAAGCAAACCATTTTATTAATCTTGCAATTCCTTGATTTCCTCATCTTTGAACAAGGACAGTTTTTCAAGAATCTAGGTGATCATGAAGTGATAAAATGTATGTAATCAGTTAGACATGGTAGAATTTAGGTTATAGATCTGCAACACCAATACCAATTAAAGATAAACTCTACACTATGTATTTAGTACTAAGTTTTCTAGTGACTACTTAAAAATTAGAAACAAAATATCAAATTAATTCTAATATTAAAAAGAGCTACAGGCAACTTAAGAATACTGAGTTTGGGAAAAATAGTCTTCCCCAGGGAAAAGCACACCGATTGGTTATCCAATACCAATGATCAGACCTGAACATGCATACAAACAACATTATACAGACTGAGCAGGTTCTATTTAGGGATATGTATTTATATATTATATATGCAACATATATATGTAAGTACACACATGTTATATATAACATATAGTTATATAATATATTTAAATATATTATATGCTACATATATTATATATAATCCACATACATATCTATATATACATATATGCATATAATACAAACTATATAGGGTTGCAGTGTCTCCATGTTTAGCTTTGTCAAAACATTACCTTTTTAGTTCACTTCTTTATATTATTCCCAAGTTATGGGACACAGACAAGTGGACAGTTATAGCTTCTTGATTTAGAGTAAGTAAACTTTGGAAGAGATAGTAAAAACCATATGGTGAGCTTTGTGTTTATGCGTATTGTCCAGACAGGCTACCTTTTATTAGGTCCATTCGTGACAACAGCAAGTTAAGTGGTGGCATGTAATCCTACAATCTTGTGTAAGTGTAGAGGGCCACATGTAGGCATAGTGATGGTGAGGGAAGTGACTCTTGTAACTAAGTCATGATGGAGCTTATTGTGACTGATTTCTTGCACAAGGGAGGCCAGGCTCAGCTGAGGTGGTTTGTGACTGTGAGGCTGGAGTCCCCACAGTGTGGGTTAGATTGGTAGCAGTGCATTGGAGACAGTGTGGCAGTGAAAATAGATTTGGCTATGTAGGAAGGTGTTTTACTAAAATGACAAGGGAGAAACAAGTAGCCTGAAGGCATAATCCCTGCTATCCTCAATTTACATCTAATCTATTAAGGGGAAATGACACATAAACAAGGGGAGATTTTAATTATGTATGAGTGAAAGTGCACAGCAATGTTAGAACAGTGCTAAGCAGAACTAGAATACTGACAATACTGCCAAGCATTGTGGCTCAGGCCTTACTCAACACATGGGAAATTGAGGTAGGAGGATCATCTTGAGTTCAAGGCCAACCTCAGCTACACAGTGAGACACTGTCTCAGAACAAAAGCAAAAACAGAAGCAAAAATAAAGGCACTAGATCCATCAAAGCAGTAGCAGCACTGATGATAAAAACCTAAAACAAAACCAATCCTAGAATACTTACTATTCATGGCTAAGTTTACAAATGCATTTCATATAAAATAAAAGAGATGGCTGTGGGCTACATTTATCTGAGAAGGAGGCAAACTGAGTTGAGTCTTAGATTATTTTTCTGGAGCCAGTAAAGCAGATTCAGATCAGCTAGTGCAGAGAATGCGGAAGGGAACGCTTCAAGTGGAAATGTATGCGTAGATCTGTTCAATGTGAATGCACAATGCATGGACACATGGAGTGTAAGTGATGATATCAGAGCAAAATATTTAGATTGGTATTGTAGGCACTGGTCGAATGGCATATGGGTATGGAGTTTTATAAGTTATTGAAGGATTTATTGTTTTGCTAACTCTTCATTAATAACCATGTGAGAAAGACAAGAGGGCCCTAATTATCTGCTTTTATAGAAAAAAATTTACTGAAGATCAAGAGGCTAATCCACTTGTCCAGGTGACAGTGGTAAGTGGTCCCTGGTATGGGGATCCTGGTACCCTCAAGTTCAGAATAGGGCTGTCTCCATCATATTTCAGTATATATTGATGTAGGAGTTTAAAATGCTGAACTATTGATGAGTAATTTATACTCTCTTTGGTCTGTTGGCCTCACCATTGGAAGTAGTTGGTTTGGTTTAAATCTAGACAACTTTGGCTAGTAAGAAAATAAGCTGACATGTAACTGTCTCTATTCTTGTGGGATTTTTTTTCCTCATTCTTTGACAAAACAAAACTCCTGGTGTATTCATAATTTCCCCAAATGGCTAGAGCCTTCTACTGCTGGCATACAAAGCTTACTTATTTTTTTTAATAATTTATTTTATTTCTTCAAGTTACATCTCAATCACAATCCCCTCCCTACTCCCCCCTCCAGTCCCACCCTTCTACCCTCCTCCACCTCAACCCTCCATCCTCTTCCCTTTTTTTTTTTAAGTTTAAGGTATATCTCCCCCCCCCCCCCAACAGCTCTCCCTTTCAGTCCAACCAATGGTTCTTTCTCTTAAAACTATAAATACAATACAAAACAACAGAAATAAATAGGCCATACTTATGAGAGTTATATGGCTTAGCATATATTCCCAATGTCCAGTCCATATGTATTTGGCACCTGACTTTAACATTCTACTATCTAACCATATCCATGAGTTTAAAGTTCTATATCTAACTCAGCTTTCATACTAACTTGCCTCATAATTAAAAAAAAATCTTAGATCCAGAACACACTCTTGATTCCTAAACAACTCAAAATTTAACTATGAGACTCTAGCTATCTATTCTTCAACTACCTCAGAGACCTGAGAGGATAAATATATCTGATTTTATAGGAAGTACAGGGCCTGCAGCTTCCCAAACTAAGAAATGACATACCAGTGGCTGCCTGGACAGTTCCCATTTTCTCTCCATACATTACAGCATCGATCTTCAGTGATTTGGCCCCGTTTCTCTGACAGACATTGATTGTAGAGCAGGGTTTATGAAGGACTTATCTACCCTGTCTTGGCAGAGCTAGGCTGTCGACTTACCTGCTTCCAAGTTTTGTCCTTTTTGGACAGAAGTCTGTCTACAGTTGAAGCAAGGGGTTTTTCTTGCCAAGAGAAAGGCTTACCACCAATTCAATCATCTCCTACTGGAGATTCTTCAATGCTCATCTTCTACTTGGAGTAGAATAGGGGGTGCTATCAGAAGCTGACATGTCTCAATATCAAAAAATCTTAAGTTAAGAAAACATCTTTAAGCCGGGCGGTGGTGGCGCACGCCTTTAATCCCAGCACTTGGGAGGCAGAGGCAGGCGGATCACTGTGAGTTCGAGGCCAGCCTGGTCTATAAAGTGAGTCCAGGACAGCCAAGGATACACAGAGAGACCCTGTCTCGAAAAACCAAAAAAAAAAAAAAAAAGAAAACATCTTTGAATGCCATATTCTTCAGATCTCTTGAGGTTTTTGAAGAGTCCCTATCTATCTCTTATATTTAGATAAGCAAATATTGCTTGTCTCTTAGCAACTTGATTTCTGAGTAGCTTAGAAAATAACTGTGATAGACTGTCATAGTAACTAACAAAATGACATGTTTGCATGACTATTAGTTTCCATTTCTTAATTATCCTAAACAGTTTATGATGGTTGGTAGCAAGAGGCCAAAACTTTACATTTCATTTTTAAGTATTACTAGGAACAATACCTTTAAGAAGCGTTACCCTTAATTTTGTATCAATATACAAAGATCAATAACAATGTGGCCAAAACCAAATTTCTCCAGGAAAAACATTACCTGACCCCCCCCAAAAAAAAAAAGGTAATTGTCCCTGAGTTAGGATTATCTTTCCAGGAGATTTAAAGCATCCATTCAAGGAATCCAGGGACAACTGGACAACGAAACCTCAGCAGAAAACAGATCAGACACCAAAGAAGACGAGTGGCCCAGATGATCCAGCCTTGCAGACTTCCTCAATAGCAGTTTCCTCAAAAGTCTACAACCACAACAACTCAAAATCGCTAAGATCATTCAGCTCCACAGACTGCTCCAGCCAGAACTTCAGTAAAGCTCTGAAGATCAGCTTCTGTCTATGAACTTCTTAGGACATCTAAATAGCTGAGCACAAAAGGACTGAACATCAAATGATTCTATTAACATTTTTAACCATTTTTCCATTCTTATTTGGGCCCCAAACGGGTTTACTACGTCCCAAATCAGCAGGAAGTCATTTTAAGAGAACAACGTCCCATCCCCAGAAGGTGGGGAGGGTGTTTCCCCCCCCCTTTGGTTATTTGATGGATAATAGAAAATTTTGTTATTTAGGGGAAAGCACTACAAGCTGTTAAATGGTCTTGTTAAATGGGTTTTGGAGGTTAGACCCAGGGACTTCTCTCTTTTTCTTTTCTGTATCCTTCTTTCTCTCCTATGTAGGAGTGAACAGACTTGAGAAGAATGGGACATAGACATAGTATAGGAAAGATCAAGAAAAAAGGACAGATTATTGAATATGGCCTTATATCTTGGTATATTGATACAAAATTAATATTATACTTGGCTAAATTGGTATTGATCATTGTATATTAATGCAAAATTAAGATTGTATTGGGCTACATTGGTATTGATCCTTGTATATTGATACAAAATTAAGATTATATTTGGCCACAATGGTATTGACCCTTGTATATTGATGTAAAATTAAGATTGTATTGGGCTACATCAGTATTGATCTTTGTATATTGATACAAAATTAAGATTATATTTGGCCACAAAGCTTACTTCTTAACCATCTTGCTCGCTTACAATGTACCTGTCTCTTGTGTCATCTTTCTGAAACACCTAACAGTTTGTAGCAAAAGCTGGTGAATAGTTTATTTACATTAACCTTGGCTAGCATTTCAATCAGGTATTTTTTTCCTTATAATAATCTAAAGATCATCAAAAGCATCTAGTAGGTTGTTTTGTTTTCATGATATGGAAAACCAGTGTTTTTTTCCAAGTACTTTTTAAAGATGTAAAAATCTTGATGCTTAAATGATAAACACTGATCTGCTTATGGAATGTGTGGCCCTATTCTTGCAGCATGGTTGTGACTTCTTTTGAGTCATTTATTAAAAAATCCATAAGTTACTGATACATTTCTTCTTTTCAATGCAGTCAGAACTTAGTCCAAAACGGGGGTGAATACATGCAAATAAAAAGAATTTATAGATCATTTGAGGGTGGCATCCAGCCATATACCTAATTGCCCTGTTTATTATTCGCCTCTAATTGATTTATGCTCCCTTAGCAATCTCAGGCAATTACCAAGTAGTGGTGTTTCAGAATTTCATAGTTTTATCAGAAATGTTACAAGGACACCAATTTTATCAGAGCAGTATTTACTTTAATCACAGCATCATATCGAAGTTGAGATGCCTAGACTATATTATTTCCTCCAAAGCAGCTTCCTAAGTGATTCCAGGCTCGCCACTTTGCCTTGTTTTTCTTGTTTGTAAACCAGGGATAGTGCCACATGCTTCCTCACCAAGCATATGGTGAGGATCAATTAGATAAATGTCAGTGGAGCCCCTAAGCTCCTTAGGCTTGAGGTGTCCATCCACCTGAGGTATACTGTCATCATCATTATCATACCATTTCACCTCAGTCATAAATAAAACGCAGAGCTGCTCAAGATGGAAACGACGTCTTTGGCTTGCCAAATCCAACCCCATAACCTGTCTAAGTAGCAGGGCAAGGCAGAGGACATCTCTTGACAGAAGACATAGAATGGATTAAACTGATACTTCACTTGGTGGTAGCCAAAAGGTTTGTGGAAATGAGCTTAATAGTATTAGCTTGGTCGGTGTCCAGAACAGCTGTCCCTTCTTGTTGCAGGTGCCAGATCCAAAGCTAAAGTCAGTCTGGATTTAACAAATCCAATTATTTCTCTGGATTTGCTCGCTTCCAAGGCAGCACTTACCATAATCGCTCATTGATAATGGACACCCTGTTAGGTTGATACTTGATACTTATAACCAGAACCATCTTTCAAAAGAAATCCATCTCTTTTCTTTTAAAAAAAATCACCATTTCAACTTCATTTAATAAGGCTTATCAGACATGTTTTACATTTAGAGTGAGAATTTGTCTTTGATAATCTTAATACCTAACCACCAATTCCAGATCTTTACCTTTCGATAACAGCCCAACAAGAATCACATTTTAATTGTTTCCGAGTGCACAAAACATATCTTGATTAATTTTTTTCTCATCTGCAAGAGCAAAAAGGGAATTCAGAGGACATCCTAATTAAAAATGAAAGTGGATCATCACACAAGTAGCTTATTATGGGATGTAAAACCCCATGAAAAATGAGTATAATCTTCCTCAAGCAGGGTAAATAGTGTGTGTTTTTTAAAAAATACAGAACACCTGGATATTTCACAGTCAACTAGAAGGCAGGGATGGAAGGGGAAAGTGCCCTTGGGAGAGGAAGAACTCATGGATGGAAGGAAGATGCCTGAGTGCGCAGACTAACAGGCAGCTGAAATTAGAACACCCTTCCGATCAGCATGAGGTAGAGTGAGTATGTATGTGCAACATGACTCAGATGACCTTGACAGCCAGTGTGCCTGACATGGTGACTTCCCTTAAGAATTTCTTTTCTTTTCTTTACTATTATTTATTTTTTTTTTAATTTTCAGAAAGGAAATATACAGAGAGAAGAGGTGTATTTGGTTTGGGGATGTGTAAATTTCATTATAAATCTTGCTTTCAGTTTCAACTAGTTTATAATTGTTCATCAGTTGCTGTTTTCTTTCGTTTGATTAAACAAACTTCTTTAGCATACTAGTTTGAAAAGTGCTTGCTCCGTAAAGAATATGAGTGTTCTGAGATCAAAATCTCTCTTGCCTGTTTATATCACATAGAGGATAATTCAGTAACTGATTTGGCTTAATGAAAGTTCAGTAAGGAATAGTTTTGGAGGATACGTTAGAGGCCTTTCTGAGTCAAACTCTATCCTTATGTCCTAAAGTTATCCAAAATAAGACTGTTTTTCAGCAAGGCTTGTTTGAATCCTATGTCCCCCTTTTCTTTTGCTGGCCTTTGGGCTGGCTCTCAACCACGTAGTCCTCTACAGTCACAGAGCCTGCCTCTCTCAGCCTTTCAGGGACAGGCCCAGTTTCTCCCTGTCATTTCACAAATCACTGAGATAAACGCCCAAGGCATCCAAGTAGTGTTTACTGTATGCTGCCTAGTCTATCTGGCAGCTGTATAGAATTCCTGAGCATTGATTGTTTTATAAGGATATTATGGTCTGTATGGTCATGAGAGGTATGAGTCTCAGAACTTAAATCAGTCTACAGATCAAGTTGACCACCAACTAACTGTCACAATTCGTGTCTTCATTTGTGACACTTTTATGGATGAATGGATACATGACAGTAAAAAACAATTCTAAAGCTATGTACTTAAAATTTGTTTTATAGGTTGTGAGTGCTCTATTTCAGGAAGTAAGTATGTCTTCATAATAAAAGTGTAAATTTGTATAATGCCATCACAATTAGGACTTTAAAAATGTATAAAAATGTATACCACCCTTTTATTCTTCTATAGTTAACTGTAAATGTTTATTTAATGTCTACTCTATTCATGTTTCTTCATTTGTTATATTGAGTTGGTTCCAGAAATAAAAGTATTATGGTGTGAGTCAAATAGTTCATATCTTGACAGAGTCTCAAAGATTTTTAAAAATTATCAAATCCATAATATATATATATATATATATATATATTTATATTTATATTATGAGCACTGTATGCCTAGTGCCCACAGAGGCCAGAAGAGGGTGATAGATCCCTGGAATTGGAGCTAGTTAGGAGCTAGGGTGTTGGTGCTGGGAACCAAATTTAGGTCTTCTATAAGAGCAACAATTGATCATAACCACTGAGCCATATCTCTAGCCCCTCAAATATTTTTTCACAAAAATATCAATAAGAACATTATGAATACCATTATATTAAATAAAGTTCTGTATTTAAGATACACTGAAGTATGATTTACTGGTCTTTATTTTTTCAGTAAATAAAATATGGTATCTGGAGAAAGAATATTATTTATCCAATGAATTCTAAATAGGAAGATATCAGTTTGGACCAGTCTTTTCTGGCTGTAATTTTCTGAGAGCAAGTAGAAGACAGAGTGAAAGACCCGGGGGAGGGAAGTCCCTCTCCCGACTCCCGACACTTGGGATATCACGGCCACCCAAAAACTCTCAAGAGACCTTCTTGATGCAATCGCAAGAGGTTTGTTTCAGGGATCAGTGCACTGAGGACGCAAATCGAATCCCACGCAGGGGTAGAGGAGTTTGCGACCCCAATTTGGGGGAGAGTAGGGTATTTAAACCACAACCCAAGGGGGTGAGGGGAAATACAGGTGGAAAGTACCAGCCCATTGTTTAGTTAGTCAGCAGGAAATATCCTATACTTGTTTTTCTCAGGAATGAATTTAATCTTACTTTACTATCAGCTTTGTGGTTAGCTAGTTCCTGGAGCCTGGGCTCATAACCTGACTGACCTTCATTCTTGATTCCACCTTTTTTATGGTCAGCTAAGTTCCTAGAACCCAGCTGGCCTGGCTCCACTGCCTGCCAAGGGGGGTTTCTAAAATTTTCATTCCTCTCAAGAGGAAGCCATAGTTCATGATGCAGGGACCTCCATGTTTTCATCCACACATGCCTCCCTGACCTTGCCTCTCTGCTTGTCAAAAACCAGGTTAATTTTATTTTTATCTTAGTAAAGTGAGGGAATCATCATCACACACACACACGGGGGTGGGGGGGAGAAGCACCTGGGCCTGGCATGGGCTTTTGAAACCTCAAAGTCCTTCTCCAGGAACAAACTTCCTTCAACAAGAGCACACCTCCTAATCTGTATAATCTTTCTAAAGGAGAACCATTTCCTGATAACTAAGGACTCAAACAGATGAGCCCATGGATAGGGGATGGAGTACATTCTCATTCAAATCACCACGCCAGCTGGTCTCACTCAAAACTAAAGAAAACCTATCTAAGTTTTAATATCAAATCTGATCGGATTATAAAAATTATCTTTGTGCAATTCTGAAGTAGGTAATTGCAGGGGGAAAAACATTAACAACTTTCAAGTTACAACTCAAATAAGAATTCCACCAAAGACTTGTGCTTTTTAAGTGATTCTGGATGTAGCTTAATTAGCATTAAAAGTTGGTTTGCACTACAAGAAAAATACTGGCAGTGGTGGCTTTTGGAAGTGGTTTTATATATAACTTTGATAATATTTAATTTTTATCCATACTTACTGTAAATTTGTGCTAGTAGTTTCATTGGTTACCAATGTATATAACTTGTTTGGTGAAACCTCATACTCATTTCATTTTCTAGACAGCAATACAGAATACAATGTAGGTACATTCCCAAGGAATATTTAGGCAGGATACATAAATCTACATATCACTTTAAGAAGCTCTCCCAATCTTTTTGAGTACCCAAGGATCACACTTCTTGATGTGTACTCCATAAATGTGGCTGTGAGTATTGTTGCTGTAGCCTCAGGTCATCAGGCTTTGTGTGACAGACTGTCACTTCTTGTCATCATTCTTTACAAGAGCCATTCTGCCCATCTCAAGTTAGAGAAGGAGAATGTGAGGAGAAGCTATTTAAAATTTTTTTTCTTTTTTTCCAGTTTTTTCCTTTATTTTTTATTTCTTCAAGTTACATCTCAATTGCAGTTCCCTCCCTATTCCCCCTTCTGTCCCACCCTCCCACCTTCAACCCCCTATCCTCTTCCCTTTTTTTTTTTCCTTTTAAGTTTAAGGTATATCTTATTTCCCTCTACAGTTTCCCCTTTCAGTCCAAAAATTGGCTCTTTCTCTTATAATAATAAATACAATAAAGTACAACAGAGGTAATTAGGCCACAGTTATGAGGGTTATATGGCTTAACGTACATTCCCAATGTCCAGTCCATATGTATTTGGTACCTGACTTTAACATTCTACTATCTAACCATCTCCATGAGTTTAAAGTTCTATATCTGACTCAACATTCATACTAACTTGCAACACAATTTTAAAAGTATCTTCTTAGATCTATAACACTCTCTTGACTCCTAAACAACTCAAAATTTAATTATGAGACTCTAGCTATCTGTTCTTCAACCACCTCAGAGACCTGAGAGGGATAAATATATCTGATTTTATAAGAAGTATAGGGCCTGCAGCTTCCCAAACTAAGAAATGACATACCAGTGGCTGCCTGGACAGTTCCCATTTTCTCTCCATACATTACAGCATCGATCTTGAGTGATTTGGCCCCGTTTCTCTGACAGACATTGATTGTAGAGCAGGGGTTATGAAGGACTTACCTACCCTGTCTTGGCAGAGCTAGGCTGTCGACTTACCTGCTTCCAGGTTTTATCCTTTTTAGACAGCATTCTGTCTACAGTTGGAGCAAGGGGCTTTTCCTACCAAGAGATAAGCTTGTGACTAATTCAATCATCTCCCACTGGAGATTCTTCAATGCTTATCTTCTACTTGGAGGAGAATAGGGGGTGCTGTCAGGAGTTGATATGTCTTGATTTAAAAAAATCTAAAGTTACGAAAACATCTTTGAATGCCATATTCTGCAGATCTCTTGAGGTTTTTGAAGAGGCCCTATATATCTCTTATATTAGGGTAAGTAGATGTTGCTTGTCTCTTAGCAGGTTTATTTCTGATTAGCTTAGAAAATAACTGTAATAGGCTGTCACAGTACCAAACAGAATGACCGGCTTGCATAACCATTAGTTTGCATTTCTTAATTATCCTAAACAGTTTATGACAGTTATTAGTAAAAGGCTGAAACATCACATTTCATTTTTTTCTTTACCTCCTAACCCTTCCATCCCATTTCTCTAGGGTGGGGTGTCCTTATATAACAGTCCCTCCTCTCAGTTGAGAGGTCGTATGAGGGCCAAGAGCCTCTTCATTCATTGGGGATCTATGTAGCAGTACCATCAGTGAAAAGTGTCTCATTGCCCGGGAGAGAGAACTACTAAACAAACAAACCAATAAGCAGACAATAGATAAAAAAGACTCAAAATAGAAAAAATATAACTAATATATAAAAAATAAATAAAAATTAAAAATAAGAAGTCTATGTCCAAGTTCCCTTTGGTGTGTTAGTTGTAGTATCGATAACTTTTACTATATAGCTAAAATCCTACTATAAGTGAATAGATGCCATATGTGTCCTTCTGAGTCTGGGTTAGCTCACTCAGAATGAGCTTTTCCAGTTCCATCCATTGGCTGCAAATTGCATAATTTCATTTTTCCTGGTAGCTGAATAATATTCCATTGTGTAGATGTACCACAGTTTTTAACCCATTCTTCGGTTGAGGGACATCTGTGTTGTTTCCAGTTTTAGATATTACAAATAAGGCTACTATGCACATTAATGAGGAACCTTCCTCATGATTCTGTGAAGAGGCATTTGGGTGTATACCCAGAAGTGGTAGGGCTGGGTCCTGAGGCAGAGCTATTCCAAGTTTTCTAAGATATCGCCAGACTGACCTCCATAGTGGTTGCACAAGCCTTCATTCCCACCAGCAATGGTGTAGGGTACCCATTTCTCCACACCCTAACCAGCATGTGCTGTCATTTGAGTTTTTGATCTTAGCCATTCTGACAGGTGTGAGATGGAGTCTCAGAGTTGAGTTGAGTCGTCTTGAGTTGCGTTTCTCTGATAATTAAGGATGTTGAGCATTTCTTCAAGTGTCTCTTAGCCATTAGGGATTCCTCCTTTGTGAATTCTCTATTTAGCTCTGTCTCCCATTTTTTGGATGGATTATTTGGTTTCTTGGCATTTAATTTCTTGAGTTCATTGTAGATTTTGGATATTAGCCCTCTGTTAGATGTGGGGTTGGTGAAGATTTTCTCCCAGTCTGTAGGCTGCCGTTTTGTTCGAATGACAGTGTCTTTTGCCTTACAGAAGCTTTTCAGTTTCATGAGGTCCCATTTATTGATTGTTTATCTCAATCCTGAGCTGTTGGTGTTCTGTTCAGGAAGTTGTCGCCTGTGCCAATGAGTTAGAGGGTTTCTCCCACTTTTTCTTCTAGTAGATTTAGTGTGACCGGCCTTTTGTTAAGGTCTTTGATCCACTTGGACTTAAGTTTTGTACAAGGTGATAAGTATGGGTCTAATTTCATTCTTTTACAAATGGACATCCAGTTGGACCAGCACCATTTGTTGAGGATGTTGTTCTTCTTCCATTGTGCCGTTTTGGCTTCTTTGTCAAAAATTAGGTGGCCATAAGTGTTTGGGTCTATTTATGTATCTTCAATTTGATTCCATTGATCTACTGGTCTGTTTCTATACCAATACCATGCTGTTTTTACAACTATTGCTCTGTAGTACAGCTTGAAATCTGGTATGGTAATAACTCCAGATGTTTTTTTATTGTACAGGATTGATTTAGCTATTCTGGGCTTTTTGTTGTTCCATATGAAATTGAGACTAGCTCTTTGCAAGTCTATAAAAAATTGTGTTGGTATTTTGTTAGGAATTGCATTGAATCTATATATTGCTTTTGGTAGGATGGCCATTTTTATTATGTTGATCCTACCTATCCATGAGCATGGGAGATCTTTCCATCTTCTAAAGGCCTCTTCCATTTCTTTCTTCACGGGCTTGAAATTCTTGTTGTACAGGTCCTTTACTTTCTTGGTTAAAGTTACCCCCAAGTATTTTATATTGTTTGTGGCTATTGTGAAGGGGGTTGTTTCCTTTACTTCTTTCTAAGCACATTTGTTTGTTGTATAAAGAAGGGCTTCTGATTTTTTTTGAATTAATTTTGTATCCAGCCACTTTGCTGAAGGTGTTTATCAGCTGTAAGAGTTCTCTGGTGGAATTTTTGGGGTTGCTTATGTATACTATCATATCATCTGCAAATAGGGATAATTTGACCTCTTTGTTTCTAATGTTTATCCCCTTGATCTCCTTTAGTTGTCTTATTGCTCTAGCAAGAACTTCAAGTACTATATTGAAGAGATATGGTGAAAGTGGACATCCTTGTCTTGTGCCTGAGTTTAGAGGAAATGCTTCAAGTTTCTCTCCATTTATTTTGATGTTGGCCACTGGCCTGCTGTATATTGCCTTTATTTTTTCTAGGTACGACCCTTGTATGCCCGTTCTCTCCAGAACTTTTAGCATGAAGGGGTGTTGGATTTTGTCAAACGCTTTTTATGCATCTAGCGAGATTATCATGTGGTTTTTTCTTTCATCTTGTTTATAAGGTGAATGACGTTGATAGACTTTCGTATGTTGAACCATCCCTGCATCCCTGGGATGAAGCATACTTGATCATGGTTGATGATACTTTTGATGTGTTCTTGAATTCGATTTGCTAGTATTTTATTAAGTATTTTTGCATCCATGTTCATGAGGGAGATTGGTCTGAAATTCTATTTCTTTTTTGGGTCTTTGTGTGGTTTAGGAATCAGCGTGATTGTGGCCTCATAGAATGATTTGGCAATGTTCTTTCAGATTCTATTTTTGAAAGAGTTTGAAAAGTGTTGGTGTTAGCTCCTCTTTGAAGGTCCGGTAGAATTCCGTGCTAAAGCCATCTGGCCCTGGGCTTTTTTTGGTTGGGAGATTTTTAATGACTGTTTCTATTTCCTTAAGGATTATAGGGCTCTTTAATCTGTTTATCTGATCTTGATTTAGCTTTGGTAGGTGGAATCTATGAAGAAAATAGTCCATTTCACTTAAGTTTTCAAATTAGGTGGAGTATAGATTTTTAAAGGAGGATCCAAATATTCTCTGGATTTCCTCAATGTCTGTTGTTATTTCTCCCTTTTCATTTCTGATTTTGTTGATTTGTGTTTTCTCCCTCTGTCTTTTCGTTAATTTGGCTAAGGGTCTGTTTATTTTGTTGATTTTCTCAAAGAACCAACTCTTGGTTTCATTGATTCTTTGTATAGTTCTTTTTGTTTCTAAGTTGTTGATTTCAGCCCTAAATTTGATGATCTCCTGCCTTCTGCTCCTCTTGGGAGTGTTTGCTTCTTTTTTTTCCAATTCACCCAGTTTAGCTGTTAATTTGCTAATATGAGCTGTCACAATTTTCTTTTTGAAGGCACTTAGTGCTATGAACTTTCCTCATAGCACAGCTTTCATTGTGTCCCATAGGTTTGGGTATGTTGTGTCTTCATTTTCGTTGGATTTTAAGAAGTCTTTGATTTCCTTCTTTATTTCTTCCCTGACCCAGTGGTCCTATAGTGAAGAGTTGTTCAATTTCCATGTGAGTGTAGACTTTCTGTTGATTCTTTTGCTATTGAAATCCAGCTTTATTCCATGGTGGTCTGATAGGATACAAGGGGTTATTTCAATTTTCTTGTATCTGTTGAGGCTATCTTTGTGTCCAACTATATGGTCGATTTTGGAGAAGGTTCCATGAGGTGCTGAGAAGGTGTATTCTTTTGTGTTTGGGTGAAACGTTCTGTAGATATATGTTAGGTCCATTTGGTTCATGATCTCTGTTAGACTCATTATTTCTCTGTTTGGCTTCTGTCTTGATGACCTGTCCATAGTTGTGAGTGGGGTGTTGAAGTCTCCCACTATTAAAGTGTTTCGATTGATGGGCGATCTAAGTTTTAGAAGCGTTTTTTTTTTTTTTTTTTTATAAATATTGGTGCCTCTGTATTTGGGGCATAGATGTTCAATATTGAGATGTCCTCTTGGTCGATATTTCCTTTAATAGTATGTAATGCCCTTCTCTGTCTTTTTTTTTATTAACTTCAATTAGAAGTCTATTTTGTTTGATATTAGAGTGACTACTCCAGCTTCTTTCCTGGGTCCATTTGCTTGGAAGACCTTTTCCCAGCCCTTTACTCTGAGATAGTGTTTATCGTCACTAGTGAGGTGTGTTTCTTGTATACAGCAAAAAGATGGGTCTTGTTTATGGATCCAGTCTGTAAGTCTGTGTCTTTTTATTGGTGAGTTGAGTCCATTGATGTTGATGGATATTAGTGACCAGGGGTTGTTATTTCCCATTATTTTGTATAGCTGGCTGTCTTGTGTTTCTTTTTTGTTTAGTTGCTGTGGAGGTTTCTATTTCCTCTGTTTTCTTGGGTGTAGTTATCTTCTCTGTGTTGGAAATTTCCTTCTAGGATCTTCTATAGGGCTGGGTTTGTGAGGAGATATTGTTTGAATTTGATTTTTTCATGGAATATCTTGTTTTCTCCTTCTATATTGATAGAGAGTTTTGCTGGGTATAGTAGTCTGGCTGGGCACCAATGTTCTCTCTGGGCTTGTACGACATCCGTCCAGGCCCTTCTAGCTTTTAAGGTTTCTGAGGAGAAGTCAGGTGTGATTCTGATGGGTCTGCCATTGTATGTGACTTGGCCTTTTTCTCTTACAGCTTTTAGTATCCTTTCTTTGTTCTCTACATTTGGAGTTTCTATTATTATGTGGTGAGAGGAGTTTCTTTTCTGATCTAATCTGTTTGGTGTTCTGTAAGCCTCTTGGATTTTTACTGGCATCTCTTTCTTTAGGTTTGGGAAGTTTTCTTCTATGGTTTTGTTGAAGATATTTCCTGGACCATGGAGTCGGGAGTCTTCTCTTTCCTCTATGCCTATAATTCTTAAGTTCCGTCTTTTCATTGAGTCCTTGATTTCTTGGATGTTGTGGGTGAGAGATTTTTTAGCTTTCTCATTTTCTTTGGATGTTGTACTGATTTCTTCCATCGAATCTTCCATGCCAGAGATCCTGTCTTCCATATCTTCATCCTATTTTTCATAATCACATCCGTAGTTCCTGTTCTCTTCTCTTGATTCTCCATTTCCTCTTTTAACTCTGACTGTGTTTTCTATATTGTTTCCATTTCTATTTTCATGTCTTGAATGGTATTGTTCGTTTTGTACATTTCCTTCTCCAATTTGCTTGTTTTTGCCTGGAGATCTTTCATTGCTTTATCCTTTTCCTGTTCAAGCTGGTTCACCTTTTTTGGAGCTTTTTAATGGTGTTATTCCTTGTTTTGACTTGTAAAATTGTGTCTTCTTTGAATTCCTTCATAGTTTTAAGTTCTTCTTTAAGGGACTCTATCACTTTCCATAATGTAGAATTGTCATTGTTTTCATGTGTTTCAGTTGTGGTGAGGTGGTTTGGGCTGGACGGAATAGCGTTGCTTTCTTTTGTTGGAGACATTTTGCTCTGTTTTTTTTTTTTTTTTGTCTGGAGCCTCTGGCCATGTGGAATTTTTTTTGCTGTCTTCTGGATTTGGGTCCAAAGGGGGCACTTTGGTGTAGGAGTAGCGTTGCCTTACTCCACCCCTATAAGGTGAGTCATTCAGCCCTGCCTCCCACGTGGAGACCTAACTAATTCAGGTGGCGGAGCTGTGTACAAGTAAGGTCTGGTTCCCTGCCGGAAGTGCCGTACTAATACAAAAGTCCAATATAAGACAGTTTCATATATCTCACATTTTGCCCAGGGTTGGTTCCTGTAGCGGGTAAATCTGCAGTTCAGCTCCAGTAGCCTTGCCGCTCCCGTGGCTTCGAAACTGGGCAGTGACATCACAGACTGTGATCTGCGGTCTGAAGGCACTTTGCAGCAGATCTCTGCTAACTTTCAAGGGTCGCAACCTTTCGCCAGATAATTGGATCATCTGTGTGAGACCTGGGAGTGCCCAGCAGGGTGGGGATTATCTCTGCGTGGGTTCTGAATCTGACCGCTGGGTATTAGGTTGGAACTTACTGGGGGTCTCTCCTGTTGGGAGATGGGTTATCCCGATTCCTGGGTCCAGAGGCTTCCTAGCGTGTCCGAGAGTGGGAAGGGGCATCCTGCCCAGGGATCTTCCGTGGTCCCTGTGTAGCTGGGTGAGATTTAGAAGGGGTCATGCCCTTTGTACAGCATCCTGCAACACTTGTTGCCTTGTGACTGTTGACCCCGAAATCAAAATATATCCGCGCAGGCTGCTGCCATCTTGGATCCCTCCCAAAATTTTTTCTTTTCTTTTTTTTTAATAATTTATTTTTTATTTCTTCAAGTTACATCTCAATCACAATCCCCTCCCTACTCCCCCTCAACCCCCATCCTCTTCCCTTCTTTTTTTTTTTTTTTTTAGTTTAAGGTATTTCTTTTTCCCCCCAACAGCTCTCCCTTTGAGTCCAAAAAATGGTTCTTTTTCTTATAACTATAAATACAATACAAAACAACAGAAGTAAATAGGCCACAATTATAAGAGTTAAATGGCTTAGCATACATTCCCAATGTCCAGTCCATATGTATTTGGCACCTGACTTTAACATTCTGCTATCTAACCATCTCCATGAGTTTAAAGTTATATATCTAACTCAGCTTTCATACTAACTTGCCTCATAAATTTAAAAATATCTTCTTAGATCCAGAACACCCTCTTGATTCCTAAACAACTCAAAATTTAACTATGAGACTCTAGCTATCTATTCTTCAACCACCTCAGAGACCTGAGAGGGATAAATATATCTGATTTTATAGGAAGTGCAGGGCCTGCAGCTTCCAAAACTAAAAAATGACATACCAGTGGCTGCCTGGACAGTTCCCATTTTCTCGCCATACATTACAGCATCAATCTTCAGCCATTTGACTCCATTTCTCTGAAAGACATTGATTGTAGAGCAGGAATTATGAAGGACTTACCTACCCTGTCTTGGCAGAGCTAGGCTGCCGACTTATCTGCTTCCAAGTTTTGTCCTTTTTGGACAGAAGTCTGTCTACAGTTGAAGCAAGGGGTTTTTCTTGCCAAGAGAATGGCTTACCACCAATTCAATCATCTCCCACTGGAGATTCTTCGATGCTCATCTTCTACTTGGAGTAGAATAGGGGGTGCTGTAAGGAGCTGACATGTCTCGATATCAAAAAATCTTAAGTTAAGAAAACATCTTTGAATGCCATATTCTGCAGATCTCTTGAGGTTTTTGAAGATGCCCTATCTATCTCTTATATTTAGATAAGCATATATTGCTTGTCTCTTAGCAACTTGATTTCTGAGTAGCTTAGAAAATAACTGTGATAGACTGTCATAGTAACTAACAAAATGACACGTTTTCATGACTATTAGTTTCCGTTTCTTAATTATCCTAAACAGTTTATGTCAGTTGGTAGCGAGAGGTCAAAACTTGACATTTCATTTTGAAGTATTACTATGAACAATACCTTTAAGAAGTGTTACCCTTAATTTTGTATCAATATACAAAGATCAATACCAATGTGGCCAAATATAATCTTAATTTTGTATCAATATACAAAGATCAATACCGATGTAGCCCAATACAATCTTAATTTTACATTAATATATAAGGGTCAATTCCATTGTGGCCAAATATAATCTTAATTTTGTATCAATATACAAAGATCAATACCGATGTAGCCCTACACAATCTTAATTTTGAATTAATATACAATGTTCAATATCAATTTAGCCAAATATAATATTAATTTTGTATCAGTATACAAAGGTATAAGGCTATATTCAATAATCTGTCCTTTTTTCTTGATCTTTCCTATACTATGTCTATGTCCCATTTTTCTCAAGTCTGTTCACTCCTATATAGGAGAGAAAGGAGGATACAGAAAAGCAAAAGAGAGAAGTCCCTGGGTCTAACCTCCAAAACCCTAACCCTAACCCTAACCCTAACCCTAACCCTAACCCTAACCCTAACCCTAACCCCTAACCCTAAGCAAAATTTAGAATTTCACTGATAAACAATTTTTTTCTAAGAAATTTCTTCATAACTTTTAGTGCAATTCCTAGATTTTTCAGCTCTTTTCTGAATCTTTGATCTACCATTATTTTTCATGGTCTTATGTTCACATCTATATGATACCTAAGGTTTGTGTCTCCTGAAAGTGCTGATAATTTCTTCTTTGGAAAACTGCACAGATTAATTTTAAATCCACATTCTCAGTTTCAGTGTGATTTAAGTAGGGAGAGGAAATAGCACATTTTCCCTTTCTTTTCCATAGGACTAGATGTATCTCTTTTCACAGGATACCTTGCATTTATTCAAGGAACAATTGCAATATTCCCCACCAATCCATCATATTTATTTTTTGTACCTGAAACTAAGCAACATCAAAATTGCCATCCATGAAACCATCAATTTTTCTGTCACTTTCATGTCATCTTGAGGAGGAAAAGAGAGAGGGTGTTCTTATGAAGTACTGTACTTCTTACCTCTAAAATTATAAAATATTTACTTATTTTTCATACTAAAAGTTATTTCATTAAGGAAGATACCATAGAAGTCTTATAATTTAAAATTCTCTCTTTCAGGGATAAAACCTTTTTTTTTAATTTGGTTCATAGAACACTGAAATAAGAAGATAAATAGAACAGAGGAAGTGAATAAAAATCCCTTTAAAGTTACCAAGAACAATCCATGAATAGTAATAATAATAATAATAATAATAATAATAATAATAGTAAAAGTATACTCCATTTTGAACTCAAATGAGAAAAACTAATGTTAAATATATAAGACTGACTCACAGTTCAAACCTCCAAGACCTTGAGGATGTGGATTTTTCTTTTCCTTTCTTTCTTTCTCTTTCTTTCTTTCTTTCTTTCTTTCTTTCTTTCTTTCTTTCTTTCT